>WNWK01020174.1:0-36344 GCA_009830355.1 Cherax destructor | reverse complement strand
AGGCTGAACAATTCCAACCCCAACAAGTGTTCAATTGTGACAAAACAGGCCTGTTTTGGAAGAAAATGCCAAACAGGACCTACATTACAAAGGAGGAAAAGGCACAGCCAGGACATAAGCCTATGAAAGACAGGCTAACTCATGATGTGTGCTAATGCCAGTGGTGATTGCAAAGTGAAGCCTTTACTGGTGTATCATTCTGAAAATCCCCGAGTGTTTGACAGATGCGGTATCACCAAGTCTAATTTGTGTGTGATGTGGAAGTCTAACAAAAAGGCATGGGTCACTAGGGAAATTTTCCTTGATTGGTTCAAAAACGTGTTTGGCCCCAGTGAAGAAATATCTCGAGGAAAATAATTTGCCACTTAAGTGCCTCCTGATAATGGACAATGCTCCAGGTCATCCTCCAGACTTGACAGAGGAAATTGTGCAGGGCTGTGAGTTCATCAAAGTGAAGTTCTTGCCCCCTAATACCACTCCTCTCCTCCAGCCCATGGACCAGCAAGTCATTTGCAACTTTAAAAAACTCTACACCAAAGCAATGTTTCAAAAGAACTTTGATGTGACCACAGACATGGATATGACCCTAAAAGAGTTTTGTAAAGACCATTTTCATATCCTGCATTGTGTAAAGCTTATAGGTAAGGCTTGGGAGGGAGTGACTACCAGGACTTTGAACTCTGCCTGGAGAAAATTGTGGCCAGACTGTGTCCTAGATTTTGAAGGTTTTGGGGCTGAGCCTCAGAACCCCGAGCCTGAGCCTGTTGTGCAAGAAATTGTGGAACTGGGCAAGTCCATGGGGTTGGATGTTTGTACCCAGGATGTGGAACAGTTGGTGGAGGAGCACAATGAAGAGTTAACCACTGAAGATCTGCAAGAGCTTCAACAGCAACAACAGACCACAGTTCAGGAAAATGGTCCAGAGGAGGAGGAGGTGGAACCGAGATGGAAGAAGGTGCCTTCTTCAAAAATTAAGGAGATTTGTGCCCAATGGACAAATGTGCAGACATTTATGTATGATTATCACCCTAACCAAGATGTTGCACGCCGTGTATGCGACATGTTTAATGGCAATGTCTTGTCACATTTTAGGGACATTTTAAAGAACCGCCAAACACAGAGCTCTTTCAAACATTCACAATACATTTGGTGTCTTTTTTGGTGGTTTAATGACTGTCACTGTGAAATAAGTCACCATGGGTCCAAAGAAGCTTCCTAGTGGCACCCCTGTGGTAGCATTCATGCAGTGAGTGTAGCAGGCATGCAGGGAGTGTAGCAGGCATGCAGGGAGTGTAGCAGGCATGCAGGGAGTGTAGCAGGCATGCAGGGAGTGTAGCAGGCATGCAGGGAGTGTAGCAGGCATGCAGGGAGTTTAGCAGGCATGCAGGGAGTTTAGCAGGCATGCAGGGAGTTTAGCAGGCATGCAGGGAGTTTAGCAGGCATGCAGGGAGTTTAGCAGGCATGCAGGGAGTTTAGCAGGCATGCAGGGAGTTTAGCAGGCATGCAGGGAGTTTAGCAGGCATGCAGGGAGTTTAGCAGGCATGCAGGGAGTTTAGCAGGCATGCAGGGAGTTTAGCAGGCATGCAGGAGTTTAGCAGGCATGCAGGGAGTTTAGCAGCATGCAGGAGTTTAGCAGGCATGCAGGGAGTTTAGCAGGCATGCAGGGAGTTTAGCAGGCATGCAGGGAGTTTAGCAGGCATGCAGGGAGTTTAGCAGGCATGCAGGGAGTGTAGCAGGCATGCAGGGAGTGTAGCATTCATGCAGGGAGTTTAGCAGGCATGCAGGGAGTGTAACATTCATGCAGGAGTTTAGCATTCATGCAGGGAGTGTAGCATTCATGCAGGGAGTGTAGCATTCATGCAGGAGTGTAGCATTCATGCAGGGGGTGTAGCATTCATGCAGGGAGTGTAGCATTCATGCAGGGAGTGTAGCATTCATGCAGGAGTGTAGCATTCATGCAGGAGTGTAGCATTCATGCAGGAGTGTAGCATTCATGCAGGGAGTGTAGCATTCATGCAGGGAGTGTAGCATTCATGCAGGGAGTTTAGCATTCATGCAGGGAGTTTAGCATTCATGCAGGGAGTTTAGCATTCATGCAGGGAGTTTAGCATTCATGCAGGGAGTTTAGCATTCATGCAGTGAGTTTAGCATTCATGCAGTGAGTTTAGCATTCATGCAGTGAGTTTAGCATTCATGCAGTGAGTTTAGCATTCATGCAGTGAGTTTAGCATTCATGCAGTGAGTGTAGCATTCATGCAGTGAGTGTAGCATTCATGCAGTGAGTGTAGCATTCATGCAGTGAGTGTAGCATTCATGCAGTGAGTGTAGCATTCATGCAGTGAGTGTAGCATTCATGCAGTGAGTGTAGCATTCATGCAGTGAGTGTAGCATTCATGCAGTGAGTGTAGCATTCATGCAGTGAGTGTAGCATTCATGCAGTGAGTGTAGCATTCATGCAGTGAGTGTAGCATTCATGCAGTGAGTGTAGCATTCATGCAGTGAGTGTAGCATTCCGGCAGTGAGTGTAGCATTCCGGCAGTGAGTGTAGCATTCCGGCAGTGAGTGTAGCATTCCGGCAGTGAGTGTAGCATTCCGGCAGTGAGTGTAGCATTCCGGCAGTGAGTGAGCATTCGCATGAGTGTGCATTCCGGCAGTGAGTGTAGCATTCGGCAGTGAGTGTAGCATTCCGGCAGTGAGTGTAGCATTCCGGCAGTGAGTGTAGCATTCCGGCAGTGAGTGTAGCATTCCGGCAGTGAGTGTAGCATTCGGCAGTGAGTGTAGCATTCCGGCAGTGAGTGTAGCATTCCGGCAGTGAGTGTAGCATTCCGGCAGTGAGTGTAGCATTCCGGCAGTGAGTGTAGCATTCCGGCAGTGAGTGTAGCATTCCGGCAGTGAGTGTAGCATTCCGGCAGTGAGTGTAGCATTCCGGCAGTGAGTGTAGCATTCCGGCAGTGAGTGTAGCATTCGCAGTGAGTGTAGCATTCCGGCAGTGAGTGTCTCGGCAGTGAGTGTAGCATTCGGCAGTGAGTGTAGCATTCCGGCAGTGAGTGTAGCATTCCGGCAGTGAGTGTAGCATTCCGGCAGTGAGTGTAGCATTCCGGCAGTGAGTGTAGCATTCCGGCAGTGAGTGTAGCATTCCGGCAGTGAGTGTAGCATTCCGGCAGTGAGTGTAGCATTCCGGCAGTGAGTGTAGCATTCGGCAGTGAGTGTAGCATTCCGGCAGTGAGTGTAGCATTCCGGCAGTGAGTGTAGCATTCCGGCAGTGAGTGTAGCATTCCGGCAGTGAGTGTAGCATTCCGGCAGTGAGTGTAGCATTCCGGCAGTGAGTGTAGCATTCCGGCAGTGAGTGTAGCATTCCGGCAGTGTAGTGATGAGCATTCCGGCAGTGAGTGTAGCATTCCGGCAGTGAGTGTAGCATTCCGGCAGTGAGTGTAGCATTCCGGCAGTGAGTGTAGCATTCCGGCAGTGAGTGTAGCATTCCGGCAGTGAGTGTAGCATTCCGGCAGTGAGTGTAGCATTCCGGCAGTGAGTGTAGCATTCCGGCAGTGAGTGTAGCATTCCGGCAGTGAGTGTAGATCGGCAGTGAGTTAGCATTCGGCAGTGAGTGTAGCATTCCGGCAGTGATGTAGCATTCGGCGTGAGTGTAGCATTCCGGCAGTGAGTGTAGCATTCCGGCAGTGAGTGTAGCATTCCGGCAGTGAGTGTAGCATTCCGGCAGTGAGTGTAGCATTCCGGCAGTGAGTGTAGCATTCCGGCAGTGAGTGTAGCATTCCGGCAGTGAGTGTAGCATTCCGGCAGTGAGTGTGCAGGCATTCCGGCAGTGAGTGTAGCATTCCGGCAGTGAGTGTAGCATTCCGGCAGTGAGTGTAGCATTCCGGCAGTGAGTGTAGCATTCCGGCAGTGAGTGTAGCATTCCGGCAGTGAGTGTAGCATTCCGGCAGTGAGTGTAGCATTCCGGCAGTGAGTGTAGCATTCCGGCAGTGAGTGTAGCATTCCGGCAGTGAGTGTAGCATTCCGGCAGTGAGTGTAGCATTCCGGCAGTGAGTGTAGCATTCCGGCAGTGAGTGTAGCATTCCGGCAGTGAGTGTAGCATTCCGGCAGTGAGTGTAGCATTCCGGCAGTGAGTGTAGCATTCCGGCAGTGAGTGTAGCATTCCGGCAGTGAGTGTAGCATTCCGGCAGTGAGTGTAGCATTCCGGCAGTGAGTGTAGCATTCCGGCAGTGAGTGTAGCATTCCGGCAGTGAGTGTAGCATTCCGGCAGTGAGTGTAGCATTCCGGCAGTGAGTGTAGCATTCCGGCAGTGAGTGTAGCATTCCGGCAGTGAGTGTAGCATTCCGGCAGTGAGTGTAGCATTCCGGCAGTGAGTGTAGCATTCCGGCAGTGAGTGTAGCATTCCGGCAGTGAGTGTAGCATTCCGGCAGTGAGTGTAGCATTCCGGCAGTGAGTGTAGCATTCCGGCAGTGAGTGTAGCATTCCGGCAGTGAGTGTAGCATTCCGGCAGGAGTGTAGCATTCGGCAGGGAGTGTAGCATTCCGGCAGGGAGTGTAGCATTCCGGCAGGGAGTGTAGCATTCCGGCAGGGAGTGTAGCATTCCGGCAGGGAGTGTAGCATTCGTGCAGGGAGTGTAGCATTCGTGCAGGGAGTGTAGCATTCGTGCAGGGAGTTTAGCATTCGTGCAGGGAGTTTAGCATTCGTGCAGGGAGTTTAGCATTCGTGCAGGGAGTTTAGCATTCGTGCAGGGAGTTTAGCAGGCACGCAGGGAGTTTAGCAGGCACGCAGGGTGTGTAGCAGGCACGCAGGGAGGGTAGCAGGCACGCAGGGAGGGTAGCAGGCACGCAGGGAGGGTAGCAGGCACGCAGGGAGGGTAGCAGGCACGCAGGGAGTGTAGCAGGGAGTGGGGATTTCCCTTCGTAGAGGCTGAAGAATTCCTCCCCCAACAAGTATTTAATTGTGATGAAACAGGCCTGTTTTGGAAGAAAATGACCAAGAGGACCTTCATTACTCATTACCCTATCTTCCAGATGCCTGCAACTCTTCAATAAAAGTAAGTAAATGTATATACGTATATATTATTTTTAATTATTTTGTATGTGAATATTTTTTTGTGGAAGGAATTAATTGTATTTACATTATTTCTTATGTGAAATAATGGTTCGAATTTCGTAAACTTCGTGTTAAGTAATAGCTCCTGGAACGAATTAATTACGATACTCGGGGGTCCACTGTATTTCTTGTGGGGAAAATAGAATCGGAGTTCGACCAAACTGGTGGTCGACGGGCCCTCTGTGACGGATTACCGACGAAAACCAGGGGCTCACTGTATTAACTTCATAAAATGTGCCATCGTAAAAATGTGAAATAGCAGTCTTATAAACACCCTCGGTACCTATATACTAATAGCTGAACAGGGGCAGCAGGTTTAAGGAGGCTTGCCAGGGAATCAAACCACGATTCTTTTGGACGAAGCAAAAGCTCTTGTAATTTACCTGTTTTTTTTTTTTTACCAAGTTATGTAAATTGCTACCTGAAGTTGTAAACTTGACCAAATGAATTATTTTTTCTTTAAAAAAAAAAAAAATCAAATACTATATAAACACCAAGATAGAGAGGATAAAGCCATCCAGGTCAAACATACAGGTGTTTATAGGACTATTATTTCACATTTTTACAAAAGCTACATTAAACACAGGATTATTAAAGGTATATATGTATCAGAAGAAGAAAGAAAGCTATACATGTGATCTTTGATTTGCGATGAGGTTACGTTCCAATGAACCCATCGTAAGCTGAAAATATCTTAAGATGAATATGAATGATACAATAAATATATAAGTAAATAAATAACTACTGTCACTGAATAATAAATAAATAATTACTGCGACTAACTAAATACCAGTACTAAAAAGTAAATACAGTAGGGCCCCACTTATACGGCAGGTTAGGTTCCTGTCTAGTGCCTTAAAGCAGACATCGCCGAAAAGCAGAACGCCATTTTTTTTCCACTTCTAAATGCATATAAATGCCAGACAACAAGCTTACATTAACTTATATTAAGTTAGCAATAGCACTAGGCATTAAAAAAAACAATAAAAAGTAAGATACACACAGAGTACACTTATTACTTACCTTAAAGTATTAACATTGGCTTAAAATAGTCTGTGAACCAATTTATGAAAAGATCAGTAGTCATCCAAGCTTTTGAATTGGATTTATAATAAACAGGGAGGCTACCTTTTGCATAGTTCTTTATGGCCCTAGGATTCTCTGAGTGATAAATTATCATAGGTTTTAACTTGCAATCCCCAGCAGCATTAGCTCCTAGCAAGAGTGTTAGTTGAAGACTCAGATGAGTCAAAGGGATGTTAGGAAGCATTTCTTCAGCCATAGAGTAGTCAGGAAGTGTAAGTCTGGCAAGTGATGTAGTGGAGGCAGGAACCATACATAGCTTTAAGACGAGGTATGATAAAGATCATGGAGCAGGGAGAGAGAGGACCTAGTAGCGGTCAGTGAAGAAGCGGGGCCAGGAGCTAAGCCTCGACCCCTGCAACCACAATTAGGTGAGTACACTCTTGGGTTATCCTGGGTTCTCTACACATATGCTGCTATATGTAACTGTATTTGATCGCTATCTCAGCGATCAACATATACGTACCTTGTTAGTAAGTTCATTCAGGTATACACAAATACAGTTACATAGATTATCATACATAGCAAATATGCGTAGACAACCAGTATAGTTGACGACAACAGCTGGCTTGACAATATGTTCATTGGTGTGCCGGTTCATTTTGTCTGTTTGTACCATCTCGTTTCTGTGGATGGTTGACAGAAATGTCACGTCCCGTTTGTCATGCCACGTCAGTGCCATGTCATTGGCATGAAACACTTGCACTGCACCTTCAACACTGCCACTGAACCTTGGCATATGTTTTCTATTCCTTCTCACTGTTTCACATATATCAGTATTGTTCACATGCAGGAAATCAGCGAGCATAGGGCTTGTATACCAGTTGTCTGTGTACAATGTATGGCCCTTGCCAAGGTATGGTTCCATCATCCTGCGAACAACATCACCAGAAATGCCCAACATGCGCCTGGTATCATGGAGTGTTTTTTTCCCGGTGTATACAATGACATCTAACACACGACCTGTCTCACAGTCGCACATAACAAAAAGTTTTATACCAAAGCGATTACGTTTGCTCGGAATATATTGCTTGAATGCACGCGTCCCTTGAATAGAATCAAGGACTCGTCGACAACAATGTTCTTGAAAGGATAAAAGTATGCACTGAATTTCTGCTTCAGGTACATAAACACTTCCCGGATTTTGTATAGAAGGCCATTTCTGTTGGGCAAATTCCTGTCTGAGAAGTGCAACATTTGTAGCAACAGAATGAATCTGTTGCAGGAAAGGAGGTCACGGAAGACAGGAGTACTGTTGAAGTGGTCTGTGGACCAGTAGTTACGTATATTGTTCTTATAGGTATGTGGCATAAGCATGACAGTGGCAAGGAATAAATACATTTCAGCCATGACGATTCTCCAACCTCTGCTGTGTTGTCCATGACATAGCGATAATAATTGTTCATCTGGGTCACTATCAAGTTCATTATAGGCTCGTCAAAGTATAACTGGAAAAAGTCTAACTCTGTAGACTCATTCGTTATGGGACATTCTGGCAGGATGCCACTTCTTTTCTTTTGTTTCTTGAACACTCTAGGAGTTTCAGAGTGATACACGAGTAAAGGCTTCACTTTGAAATCCCCACTTGCATTGCTACACAACATGAGAGTTAGCCTGTCTTTCATAGGCTTGTGTCCTGGCAGTGTCTTTTCCTCCTGTGTGATGTAGGTCCTGTTGGGCATCCTCCTGCGTGATGTAAATCCTGTTGGGCATTTTCTTCCAAAACAGGCCTGTTTCGTCACAGTTAAACACTTGTTGGAGTTTCAGATTTTCACTCTTTATGTAGTCTTGAAATTCCTGCACAAACTTTTCAGTAGAATTTTTGTCTGAACTTGCAGCCTCACCATGCCTTACAACACTGTGTATGCCACTACGCTTCTTAAATCTCTCAAACCAGCCTTTGCTGGCTCTAAATTCACTACCAGCAGCACTTGTTCCAGGACTTTTCTTCACAAGATCTTCATGCAAATGCCTTGCCTTCTCACAAATAACAGACTCCACTACACTGTCTCCCACTATTTGTTTTTCTTTAATCCACAATAACAATAACTTTTCCATTTGTTCCATTATTGGTGACCTTTGTTTCATAAGCACATTTACTCCTTTGGCAACATCAGCCTCCTTGATTTGTTCTTTCTTTGACAGGATGGTTGTAATTGTTGATTTGTTTTTCCCAAACATCCTGGCAAGTTCAAGCACCCGCATACCACACTCATATTTCTCAATCATTTCTCTCTTAAATTCCATCGTGTTTCTCACTCTTTGCCACAGGAACTTTACTAGGAACTTTCTTGGGAGCTATGGTTACTTATTTCGCAGTTGCACTGGCAAAAAACAATGGAAAACAAGCGTAATGTCTGGATGAATGAGCAGAAGCTTTCTTACGCACCGCAAGCGGCCCCAGCCTGCGGGTTGACGCGTCCCATACGGCCGCTAACCGAAATAACGGCCGCTAACCGGGAGCCTTAAAACCGGCCACTGACTGAGTTGGCCGCTAACAGGAACAGCCGCTAACCGAGGGTTCACTGTATCTCGGAAAGTACTGACCCTAAATTTTTTTTTTAGTCTTATTACACCCAGAAAATTGCCCTCTTTTTTTTCCAGAATATTCAGAGCTCTAGCTAGCAGTGAAAATGTAATTTCTACATTTGGACAGTTTGTGTTAATTTTACATTGGTAGAACATCAACTGTACAGGAACAAGGTAACACTGTATTTATCTTCGTCGCTGAGTCAACCTTCCGCAGCTGCATCCGGAAGGTTCCCTCGATGGGACCCAGTGTTCCACCTCCACTGAGCTGTATGGGTGAATAATTAAATTCATGTAAATTATTATATATTGCCCCAGAGGAGCGTATTCCCATATAGTAATTCAGTTTAGGGACTGAATTTTACTTACGTGGTTGGACTCAAAAGTCCGCACCTCACTGCCATCTTAATAGTACAGTTTCAAACTTCTCTTGACTACAAAAACTGTGCAGTCCCCCTGTGTCAACAAGAAATTTAAAACCTACCTTGCTCGTTGTAACGTGAGCAATGGTGTTGGCTCCACCTTACGACAGATATGGGTGTCTTGATTGCAGAACGTCGCTGATGAGTCACCGTCTTGTTCGATGAAGTACACTCGCGATTGTCTCTCTGCATTTGTCTTTTAGTGTAGTGTACCGCTATTTTATGATTAATTATCACTAAAACGCGCTGAAACAGAGTTCTTATCCACTTTCTCGGCATTAGTGGAGATTGATAAGAGATCGGATGCGCACGTTAAAGGTTCCTTTGTTAGGTCAGTGCCCGCGCCGCAGCTCCTGTCCCCTCTTGTTGGTTAGTTCAATCTAATGCCCGCTCCTCTGTTCCTGCTGGTTTGCTCAGTTTCGCTGACCTAAGCTCGATTCACCACTTGCTAAACACTGCAACAGTTTACAATTCAAATGCTTGTGTTCTTTAAATATTTCGATCACTGAGAGCACATGATTGTAATGTCAAGTGTAGAAATTGAAACAGCAGTTTTCTTTAACTTTCCTGCTATGGCAAAGAGTCCCATTTATCTCAAATGTCTATCACTCATATACACTACCAATAACCTCAAGAGGCTTGGTATACATGCCTCAGTGTCGTTTGGGTACAAAACATCTGTTACGAATTAAACTGTTGACCAGGAAGCCAGATGCCGTCTGGCCCTTTCTAAGGGCTGGGCCCTTGAAAGGGCAGAAGGGGCTGAAAGGGCTGATACCCCCCCCCCTCTCTTGGAGAATTTTCTTCACAGTTTAAGGGTTAAGTGGTAGGGAATTCAGCATCGAGCAGGCTTGTGTGAGCATGTTAGATCAAAGTGAATGAAGACAAGTGGTACTAGGGATTTGATGTGCTGTTGGAGTGTGAATGGATTCAGGTAATCTGGTTAGCTGGACTTCTTGTCGTGCAGATGGGACATAAAGTATACAGTGGATCCCCGGCTAACGAACAAAATTCATTCCAGAAGCCTGCTAAAGTGCCATTACCGAACGAATTTACTTCCTTAAGAAATAATGTCACATAGGTTAGTCTATTTCAGACCCCCAAAAATACACTTCCACAAGCACTTACAATATTATACTTACATAATTGTACGATTTCTGGGGTGTTTGTTAGCCGGGGGTCCACTGTACTTGCACTAGGAAGGAGGAGTGGGGATGTTACAGTCTGGAGGATCATTTGAATTGTGATGTCTGTGCATTTTTGCCAAGACAGGTATCAAATGAATGATGGTTAATGATTCCTTTTTTTTATATATACAGTGGACCCCCGGTTATCGGCCATAATTCGTTCCAGAATGCTGTTCGAGTGCCGTTACTGAACGAATTTGTTCCCATAAGGACAAATGTCAATTAGATTAGTCCGTTTCAGACCCCCGAAAATTCGTTCCAGAATGCTGCTCAAGTGCCATTACCGAACGAATTTACTTCCTTAAGAAATAATGTTACGTAGGTTAGTCTATTTCAGACCCCCAAAAATACACTTACAAAAGCACTTACAAAAATACACTTACATAATTGTTTGAGTTGGGAGCAGTACAATAACTGGGGGTCCACTGTATATATTTTCTGGGTCACCATATCTACTCTAGGTTGAAAGTTCTCAATACCCACCCTGTCATCTTCCTGGCTGTCGTGATCTTTGTTTTGTTATGATCTTTAAAAGAAAGGTCAGCTGACAATTATTCCTAAGTCCTTTACGTGTTCCTTTCGTTCTATTTGGTGACCCTCTTGAGTTTTGTATATACAGTGGTCCCTCAGTTTTCGTGCATCTCCAAACTCGAACATTTATGTAAGTGTATTTTCGTAAGTGCTGTTGCAAGTGTATTTTTGGGGGTCTGAAATAGACTAACCTACGTAACATTATTTCTTAAGGAAGTAAATTCGTTCGGTAATGGCACTTGAGCAGCATTCTGGAACGAATTTTCGGCGAAAACCGAGGGACCACTGTAGTGTTCCTTTTGAGTTCTTCATTCTTCCCATACCTAAGTTCCAGCTGCTTAGGTATGGAAAGAATGAAGAACTCAAAAGGAACACTATATACAAAACTCAAGAGGGTCACCAAATAGAATGAAAGGAACACGTAAAGGACTTGGGAATAATTATGTCAGCTGACCTTTCTTTTGAAGACCATAACAAGACAAAGATCACGACAGCCAGTAAGATGATGGGGTGGGTATTGAGAACTTTCAAAACAAAGGAAATAATGCCGATGGTGACACTTCAAATCGCTAGTGCTCTCTCAGAATATTGCTCAGTGCTGACAGCCCCGTTCAAAGTAAGAGAAATATCAGAGGTGGAACAAATACAGAGATCGTTTACAGCCCACACTGAGCCAGTTAAACACCTAAATTACTGGGAACACCTTCAAGTTTTGAACATGTACTCATTGGAGCGGAGGAGAGAGAGATGCATGATAATATATACCTGGAAAGTACTTGAGGGCCTGGTCCCAAATCTGCACACTGCCATAACTACATACAGTGGTACCCCGGTTTACGATGGTCCCCAAACTCACCCTTTTATGTAAGTTTATTTTTTTAAATGCTTTTGTAAGTGTAATTTTGGGGGTCTAAAAGGACTAGTCTATTTTACAACTTTTCTTAAGGAGATAAATTCGTTTGGTAATGGCACTTGAACAGCATTCTGGAATGAAAAAATATCGTAAACCGGGGTACCACTGTACTGGAGTGAGAGATATGGGAGGAAGTGTAAAATAAACCCAGTAAGGGGCAAAGGTGCAGTGGGAACAATAAGGGAACACTGTATCAACATCCGGGGTCCCAGACTATTCAACATCTTACCAGAAGATATCTGAAACATGGCTGGAACAAGTGTAGAAGCCTTCAAGAAGAAACTGGTGCCAGATCAACCAGACTGTGATGGATATGTGGGGCAGGAGGCTACCAACAGCAACAGCCTGGTTGACCAGGCAAGCACCAGATGAGCCTGCCCATGGCTGGGCTCGGAGAGTAGAGAAATTCTTGAAACTCTTCAAAGGTATATCAAAGGTAAAGGCTAGGTGGGATACAGCCAGTGTCATAAAAAAAAATGTGTCCTAGTGATATGGTATCTAATGTGTAAATATGGTGTTGGTGCTAACAGGGGCTTGTTAAAAGATTTAAAAGTTTACTGGAAATGGAAATCCTGCAAGGAACATGATTGTAGGAGAGTGCATCCAATACTCAGGCAAGAATAGTGCATGGAGGTAGTGGCTTGGAGGATGGTTGGGATCAGCTTGGCCACCACCTTTAAATTGGAAATAATTCAGAGCTCACAGAGACACAAAGTTGCCTGGGTGAATAATAGAGCAAGCACAATTCCGATGATACTTTTTCCTTTCTGTTTATTTGTCAGTACCATGTTTTTAATATTTTGTGTGTTTACTTAGTTGGGTTTTCAGGGGTTAGGTTGTAGCTCCTGGTGTTTTCCCTCCTCCTCTCCCAACTACTGTTGACTGACTGGCTTTACTGATCCCTTGTACCAGTAATAATACAGTGGACCCTCGGTTAACGAATACCCCGGAAATCGTGCAATTATGTAAGTATAATTTTGTAAGTTCTTGTGGAAGTGTATTTTTGGGGGTCTGAAATAGACTAACCTACGTGAAATTTTTCCTTAAGGGAGTAAATTCGTTCGGTAATGGCACTTGAGCAGACGTCAGGAGTGAAGTTTTTACGAAACTCGGGGGTCCACTGTAGATGGTATGAGAATACCGACAAGTTGTTGGTGAGACACATGCAACAGTTGGAAAGATTATTAAAATGACACTTTGCCTCTGCAGCAAGCTACTACATGGTATGATAGATCATACCAGGTGGTAGGACAATTTATAGGTAGAAGAGATGAACAGGGGTGTAAAATCAAGCAAATATTAGATGAACATTGTAGTAGACCTACTGTCTCACACTAGGTAAATCTTAAGACATGTTGGCATGTTGTAGTGCTGGTGGAAGTAGTACAAATACAAATCTATTTAAAAATTACTGTATAATACATACACTAATCTGAAGGCCTATAGGATGCATAGCATTTTGGGCAAAACTTAGACTACACTGTACTTAAAATTTACAAACTGTGCTCTTATGTCATATTTTTTAACCCTTTGGATGGTTGTGTTAAAGTAGTACTACAGCTTTGAGCTCAGGGTCCGTCATGTAGTACAGTGGAACCTCCACTCACGAGTGCATCCACATGCGAGTTTTTCCAGATATGAGCAGTCGCTTGGTCAATTTTTTGCTTCCAGACGTGAGCAAAATTAACAGATACGAGTGGGTTTCAAGGAAGGTCCCTTGACGCTGGTGAGGGGCTCTTGCTCTTGATTTAGGGAATTGGATTTCAGTTGTTTGTTGGACTATCTTATTGAAACTTAGGCAATGTATGATGGAAAGATGCTTCTTAACGTACACCAAAAATGAAAGAAATCGGACCATAAATAAAGGAGTTCACTTATCAGCCATTAGCTGCACCTTAGCGGTATATTTTCGTATGGTTTTTATGGTTGTATTCTCGTTTTTTTTGGTCTATTTGATAGAATGGAAGATATATTACAGAAATAGATATGATTTTGATTGGTTTCACGAAGAAAAGTACAGTGGATCCCCGAGTTTTGATCATAATTCATTCCAGAAGGCTGCTCAAAGTGACATTACCGAACGAATTTACTCCCTTAAGGAATAATGTCAAGTAGGTTAGTCCATTTCAGATCCCCAAAAATACACTTACAAAAGCACATACAATATTATACTTACATAATTGTACGATTTCCGAGGTGACTGAAACTCGGGGGTCCACTGTACCTTGAAATTGAGCTCAAAGTAGCAGAAGTGTTCAATTTTTTGGCGATGTTCAAGAGTAAACAAATGACGTCACCTCCATTCCAATATGCAGTCATGAATGAGTTGACATTATTTATACAATTACAGTGGACCCCCGGTGTTCGTGATGCTCCAAACTTGAACAATTATGTAAGTGCTTTTGGAAGTGTATTTTTGGGGGTCTAAAAGGACTAATCTAATTTACATTATTCCTCATGGAAACAAATTCGTTTGGTAATGGCACTTGAACAGCATTCTGGAACGAAAAAATCATGAACACCGGGGTCCACTGTATTACAATAATGCCATAGTCTGCATAACAGTAAATCTTCTATTTTTTGTGTGAATAAAAATTCCAAATTATTTATATATTGTAATAATAATAATTATAAGAAGAATAAAAATAAAACTTGTAATAATATACAGTGGACCGCCGAGTTACGAGCATAATTCATTCCAGAAGGCTGCTCAAGTGCCATTACCGAATGAATTTTCTCCCTTAAGGAATAATGTCAAGTAGGTTAGTCCATTTCAGACCCCCAAAAATACACTTACAATATTACACTTACATAATTGTACGATTTCCGAGGTGCTTGTAACTCGGGGGTCCACTGTAATATAATTTAATAATAATAATAATACAGTGGACCCTCGCTATTCGAACATTATCCGTTCCAGGAGCTTGTTCTTAAAACAAAATGTTCGAAAGGCGATTTAATATTCATTTCTGGCTCTACGACTGCTCTCCTTATACTTCTAAACTTCTTCCATTCCCTAGCACACTTGGTTTTGGCTTCCCTACACCTTTGGGTGAACCATGGGCTCCTCCTGGCTTTTTCGTTATTCCTGTTCCCATAAGAAATAATGGAAATACAATTAATCCATTCCTGCTGTCAGGAGGCATGACAAAATAGTACACTGGTACCTCGACTTACGATATTAATCCGTCAGAGAGGGCATATCTTAAGCCGAAACAATCGGAAATAAATTTAATCCGTCCAAGACTTCCAAAAGTAGTTAAATAAAGTATTTTTTAGAACTTTTTGACATTAAATAATACACAATTTAATGAAGAATAAATAAATACACATGTAAATATTGTACAATAACATGTCACTTACATTTATTGAAGAGTTGTTGATGTGTGGAGGACGGGAGGAGGGGAGAAGGTGGAGCAGTATGCTAGTGTTTGGAAGGGGAATCCCCTTCCATTAACACTGCAGGTACCAAGTTCTTTTCTGGGGTTACTTCCCTTTTTCTTTGAATGCCACTAGGACCAGCTTGAGAGTCACAGGACCTCTTTCTAACAATAAATCTGTCCAGGGAGCTCTGTGTCTGGCGATTCTTTAACACATCCCTGAAATGACACACCACTGTGTCATTGTACAGGTTGCCAGCACGGCCTGCAACAGCATGGTTAGGGTGATATTCATCCATAAAGCCTTGCACATCACTCCATTTGGCACAGATCTCCTTAATCCTTGAAGAAGGCACCTTCTTCCATCTCTGTTCCACCTCCTCCTCCTCCTCTGAACCATTGTCCTGACCTCTGGTCTCTTGTTCCAGTTGCTGTTGAAGCTCTTGCAGATCTTCAGTGGTTAGCTCTTCCTTGTGCTCCTCCACCAACTGTTCCACATCCTCACAACTCACCTCTAACCCCATAGACTTGCCCAATTCCACAATTTCTTCCACAACAGGCTCAGGCTCAGGGTTCTGAGGCTCAGCCCCAAAACCTTCAAAATCCCTCTCTAGGACACAGTCTGGCCACAATTTTCTCCAGGCAGAGTTCAAAGTCCTGGTAGTCACTCCCTCCCAAGCCTTACCTATAAGGTTTACACAATGCAGCATATGGAAATGGTTTTTCCAAAAGTCTCTTAGGGTTATATTCATGTCTGTGGTCACATCAAAGCACTTTTGAAACATTGCTTTGGTGTAGAGTTTTTTAAAGTTGGAAATGACCTGCTGGTCCATGGGCTGGAGGAGAGGAGTGGTATTAGGGGGCAAGAACTTCACTTTGATGAATTTAAACTCCTCCACAATTTTCTCTACCAAGTTTGGAGGATGACAAGGAGCATTGTCCATTATCAGGAGGCACTTAAGTGGCAAATTATTGTCCAATAGATATTTCTTCACACTGGGGCCAAACACGCCATTGAACCACTCTAAGAAAATGTCCTTTGTGACCCATGCCTTTCTGTTAGATTTCCACATCACACACAAGTTAGACTTGGTGATACCGCATCTGCCAAACACTCGGGGATTTTCAAAAAGATACACCAGTAAAGGCTTCACTTTGCAATCACCACTGGCATTAGCACAAAGCATCAAAGTTAGCCTGTCTTTCATAGGCTTATGTCCTGGCTGTGCCTTTTCCTCCTGAGTAATGAAGGTCCTGTTGGGCATTTTCTTCCGAAACAGGCCTGTTTCATCACAATTAAACACTTGTTTGGGGAGGAATTGTTCAGCCTCTATGTACTCCTGGAATTCAGGCACATATTTTTCAGCCGCAATTTTGTCAGAACTGGCTGCCTCACCATGACTCACAACACTATGTATGCCACTTCGATTCTTAAATTTTTGAAACCAGCCTCTGTTGGCTTTAAATTCGCTCACTTCAGCACTCATTGCAGGCATTTTCTTAACGAGATCATCATGCAACTGCCTTGCTTTTTCACATATTATTGCCTGCGAAACACTATCTGCTGCTAACTGTTTCTCGTTGATCCACACCAACAACAAATTTTCCACATCTTCCAGCACTTGTGATCTCTGTTTTGTGATCACAAATGCACCTTTCGCAACAACAGCTTCCTTGATTTTACGTGTATTTCCCTTGGCCACAATGGTAGCGATGGTAGAATAGGCTTTACCATACAGCCTGGCCAGCTCAGTGATACGCACTCCACTTTCATATTTTGCTATTATCTCCTTCTTCAGTTCTACTGTATTGCTGAGCCTCTTTGCCACAGGCTTAGCACTAGGAGCTTTCCTTGGACCCATGGTAGCTTATTTAGCAGTTGCAAGCACTAAAAACAGTGGAATGATGACAATATACTGGTATGAATGTGTGGGTGGAGTGGGTGGTGGTCGCTCTCGCTTGTAAACAATAGCACACTGACGCCCCTGGAGTGCCGCCAGCTGGGCGCCACGCAGACCGTCGGTCGAATGTCGTAAACGGAAGCAAACATCGTTAACGGAGTCATTAATTTTGACGTAAAAAGTATCGTTAACCGAATTTATCGCTATCCGACTACATCGTTAACCGAGGTATGACTGTATAATTATTAGAGTACAGTGGACCCTCGGTTAACGAATACCCCGGAAATCGTGCAATTATGTAAGTAAAATTTTGTAAGTTCTGTGAAGGTATTTTTGGGTCTGAAATAGACTAACCTAGTAAATTTCCAAATAAAATTTCTCAGTAATGGCATGAGCAGACTTCAGAGGAAGTTTACGAAACTGGGTCCACTGTATATATAAAAGATGAAATAACTTTAAACACTTGAAATTTTGGAAAGTTTCAGACATAATAGAGTCGTGCTCCAGAAATGTAACTAACCGGTGGCCCAGTGACCGTTTAGAAAGTCAGGTGGGGAGCCGTATAGCGAGCTTTGGTCATAATTTGAAAAGTCCATATTAGCGGAACGCTGTAAGGCGAAACGCCATAAAGCAGGGCTCTACTACATGTATACAGTGCAATTGTAATAATCTTCTCATCAAAACTATTACTTATTGAAAAATGTGAGTACAGTCATCCCTTCGTTTTCGTGTATCTCTGTTTTCGTGTATTTCAGTTTTCGTGTAGTTTTTTCGTGGAAAATTGCCCTCTGTTTTCTGTGTTCCCTCCGTTCGTGCTCGGTCCGAACCTGTCCACCAGTGCCGCGCACATACAAAGGCCGTAGGCCACCACCCCGCACTCCAGCACATTGCCACGCAGTCTAGCATTGTTTACTCTTGAGTGAACATCACCCCAGGAGTTTATACAAAACATTTATTAACAATTCATTGTTTTTGGGCTTTGATTATTGTGTGTGACTACTAAATAAGCTACCATGGGCCCAAAGAAAGCTCCTAGTGCCACTTCTTTGGTAAAGAAAGTGAGGAACACCGTAGAACTGAAGAAAGAAATAATAGAAAAATATGATAGTGGTGTATGTATTGCCGAGCTCGCCAGGATATACAAGAAAGCCCCAACAACCATCGGTTCCATTGTGTATAAGAGAAAAGCAATCACTGAAGCTAATGTTGCGAAAGGGGTGAATACAATAACCAAACAGAGATCACAAACAATAGAAAATATGGAGAAATTGTTGTTGCTGTGGATAAACCAAAAACTGCTAGTGGGTGATAGTGTTGTGCAATCCATCATACGTGAAAAAGCAAGGCAGTTGCATGCCGATCTTGTCAAGAAAATGCCTGGAACCAGTGATGTTGATGTTGATGAATTTAAGGCCAGCAAAGGCTGGTTCGAAAAATTTAAGAGGCGAACTGGCATACACAGTGTTGTAAGGCATGGTGAGGGTGCCAGTTCAGATAAAGATGGGGCTGAAAAATTTGTGCGCGACTTTAAAAAATATGTAGAGGCTGAAAATTTCAAACCCCAACAAGTGTTTAATTGTGACGAAACAGGCCTCTTTTGGAAGAAAATGCCAAGGAGGACCTACATCACGCAGGAGGAAAAGGCAATGCGAGGACACAAGCCTATGAAAGACAGGCTAACTCTAATGTGTGGTAACGCTAGTGGGGATTTCAAAGTGAAGCCTTTACTCGTGTATCACTCTGAAAATCCCAGAGTGTTCAGGGACTACAGTGTTGACAAGAGTAAATTGTGTGTGTTTTGGAAGTCTAATGCTAAGGCATGGGTCACTAGGGAAATTTTCCTGGAATGGTTTAATCAAGTGTTTGGCCCCAGTGTGAAGAAATATCTATTGGAGAATAAATTGCCACTTAAGTGCCTCCTGGTAATGGACAATGCTCCTGGTCATCCTTAAGACTTGGAAGACCAAATGTCTAAGGATTTCAGATTTGTAAAAGTGAAGTTCTTGCCTCCTAACACCACTCCTCTCCTCCAGCCCATGGACCAGCAGGTCATTGCAAACTTCAAAAAACTGTACACCAAAGCAATGTTTCAAAGGTGTTTTGATGTGACCAATGACACTAAATTGACCCTAAAGAGTTCTGGAAGGCTCACTTCGATATCTTCCATTGCATAGGCCTTATAGATAAAGCTTGGCAGGGAGTGACCTCCAGGACGATGAACTCTGCTTGGAGAAAGTTGTGGCCAGATTGTGTCCCAGAGAGGGATTTTGAAGGGTTTGAAGCTAACCCTGAGGAGCCTATGGAAGTTGTGGAAAATATTGTGGAATTGGGAACTTCCATGGGGTTGGATGTGAATGAAGAGGATGTGGAAGAGTTGGTGGAGGACCACAATGAAGATCTAACCACTGAAGAGCTGCAAGAGCTTGAGCTGCAACAACAACAAAACAGATCTGAGGAAATTGCTTCAGTGGAGGAAGAGAGATGTAAGGTGCCTTCTTCTGAGATTAAGGAGATTTGTGCAATGTGGAGTAGGGTGCAATCATTTGTGGAGGAACATCACCCTGACAAAGATGTTGCAATCCGTGCTGGCTACTTTTACAATGACAATTCCATGTCCCATTTTAGGGACATTTTAAAGAGCTGCCAGACACAGAGCTCTCTGGACAGATATTTAGTGCCACAGGTGTGCAGTGACTCTCAAGCTGGTCCTAGTGGGATTAAAAGACAAAGAAGGGAAGTGACCCCAGATGAGGACTTGGTACCTAGAGTCCTTATGGAGGGGGATTCCCCTTCCAAAAATTAAGGTCTCTACCCTCTCCCCTCCTATCTCTCTTCCATCCAGCAACATCAGTCTTCAGTAAGGGTAAGTGCCACATTCATTTCATTCATTTGTGCATGTAAATCTATCTTTAAGGCCCCCAAAATTTTTTTCAAAACTTCTGGGTTTCTGGAACGGATTAATTGAATTTCCATTATTTCTTATGGGGAAAATGGTTTCAGTTTTCGTGTGTTTCAGTTTTAGTGCCTCCCTCAGGAACGGATTAAACACGAAAACCGAGGGATGACTGTATCTGTTCAAGAAATCCTTCATGTTATGTACTTGACAGTGAAATACATACTGTATTGTGTTCATTTTTCAGAAATTGGATTGTATATTATGAGTTTTTAAATACCATGGCTTTCTAACACTTAGAAATCATTTGTTTACAAATCAGTGTCTAAAAAATACAAATTAGGCTTCCAGTTTGATAAAAGAATAATGCTAACCCAAATATTTAATTGTAATATAGTTTTGAGAAAAAATATCTCTAATGGTATTTTAATATAAGATATTGTGATTCCCATGATTTTCATGTGCTGTTATTCAATACTGCACTCTTTCTTTTATATAAACGAAAGTAATATAACTTATATTTTGCAAAATTTAATTTGAAAAATGTTATTTGTTATTGTGTTGCAGAGGTGTTGGAGTATTGCGAGTTGGTTGGCATCGAAGCGGTGAAGGAGCCACACTTAGTGCCCTTGGCAAGAGCTGCTCTTCTGCACCCCCTGCCTCCACCGTGGACACCTGTGTGAGCACTACCATGTAACAGTAGATGGTATAGTAATATCTATGAGATGTAAATAATAAAAAGAAAAGCAGTAATTATAAACTTTCTTCAGACATCATTTTGCCTGCTTCAATAAATGTCTTGATGGTGCACATGTGTCTTTATTACTACACTGGGGATATCAGTGAGTGAGGTGCAGGACAGCAGGGCACCTGTGTGAGTACTACCATGTAACAGTAGATGGTATAGTAATATCTATGAGATGTAAATAATAAAAAGAAAAGCAGTAATTATAAACTTTCTTCAGACATCATTTTGCCTGCTTCAATAAGTGTCTTGATGGTGCACATGTGTCTTTATTACTACACTGGGGATATCAGTGAGTGAGGTGCAGGACAGCAGGGCCTCCGTACACTTATGCCACACCCTCCCCCTCATGCAATTATCCTCACTACTCCCTTCCCACACTATATACCTAGGTGCCTAATACCTTCACCATAATAGTAAGGGAGAAGTTAGCATATGTAAAGAATCTTGAGTTAGATACAATGCAGAAGAGGGTGAGAGGGAATGGAAGAGTGGGATGCAGTCTCGCTGCTGCCTGCCTCTACACAGTAGTCCTTCTTTTTGATTATAATAATAATAATAATACACAGTAGTCCTTCTTTTTTATTATAATAATAATAATAATACACAGTAGTCATTCCATTCTCCTCACACCATACACTCAACCATAGCAGTGAAGAAGTAGTTACCTTATGTAACGAGCACTGTGTCAGATTTGATGTGCGAGAGGGTGGAAGTGAATAGGGAAGTGAGAATGAGAAAGAGGGGAAACAGTCTAGGTGCTGCTTCCTCCTACACAGCTACTTTACTGTATATACAGCATTGTAACTCTAATGATTAGGGTTTGTTGAGGTGGTTTGGGCATGGTGGATGGAGAGAGATGGGTTGATGAAGCGGGTGTATAAATCTTGGGTGGAAGGTAGGAGTTATCCTAGGAACATTGGGAGGGAGAAGGTAAAGAGGCTTTAGAGTTTTAGGGGCCTGAGCATCCAAGACTTATGTGAGCATATTAGATAAAAGTGAATGGAGACAAGTGGCATTTAATGGACGTGCTGTTGGAGTGTAAGCAAGATAACTTTTATGAAGGAAGGAATTAAGGAAAACCAGTTAGCCAGACAAAGTCCTGGAGGAGGGCAGTGCCTGCACTCTAAAGACCCCTCAAGGAAGGTTCCTTGGTGCTGGTGAGGGGCTCTTCATCTAGGGAATTGGATCTGTGCTCTGGTTCCCTGAATTAAGCCTGAATACCTTCCACATCCCCCCCACAGGCGCTGCATAATCCTATGGGTTTAGCGCCCCCTTGATTATAACAATAATAATGCACTCTAAAGGACGGGTGGGGAAGTTGTAGTCAGAGATAATCTGAATTGAGATATCAGCACACTTCTGGCAAAACAATAAATAAATGAATTATGGTGACTGTGTTTTCTTTTTTGAGTCGTCTTGATGGGAGATGGCTGTTGAGGCAAAAAAAAAAAAAAAATGAACAATCTTTAATACAATTTGTAAATTAAAATAATTAGTTCTGAATGTAAAATATTGGATAAATAGCAGTGACTAAAAATTACAAGATGTAAGAAATTTCCAGGCCTATTGAAAGTATTTGTGTTAGGCAGAAGGTCCCTGCCCAGTGCAGTATATGCAGTAGTGATGATTAAAATAAAAATGTCAGTCCAAAGTATGGCTGTAAGATGACAAACCTTGTTTATGCCTTCAACACTGACTTATAACCGTGATCACAGCCCTACACATTTCTTTGAGAATAGTTGTATCAGTGATCACTTTTTCTTACCATTTACTTTTTGTTACCATTCTCCATTCTGAAATATGAACTATGTTACAGCACCTGATGTTCTAGTTTACTCTCAAGCAGTCACGTAGAAATCACTTGAGCTTGTAAATGATTTTCTGATTGGTGACATTATTTTTAAAAGGAATTCAAATTCCAGGGACATTTAATTTACTGGACACATTTACAGATGTCCCATCCTTGCACTTGTTCTGCCATAATTTAAGGAGAATTGTGTTAATAGTCACACAGATTTCACTACTGAGACTGTTAACCCTTCTGTATTATCCATTAAATGTCTTGGCTTATAATGGAACAGTACTTTTAAGAATTAATGATAAATCAGTCTCAGAATCCAACAGAATTTTTACAGCTTAGGATTTAAACATAATCTCATATAACCTTGTGTAACATGCTCTGATATGCACATTTTAACCTTGTGTGACATGCTCCAAAATGCTCATTTTAATGTCATTATTAGATTCTAATATTGGGGTTGAATTACTGTGTCCATTGTAGTGTGTGGTGTAAAGTTTTTGTTTAATTGTTAGTAATAAATTATTTAAGTGATCATCATAATTTTGCATTTTCTTGGACAGAGAGGACAACCGCCTGGGACTGTACTACTTTAACCAGGTGACTGGGGAGAGTAGGTGGAGCCACCCTGTTGATGCTGTGGTCCGGGCCCTTGTTATCAGAGACAGGACCAGCACTGCTTCCCAAGGTATGTCTCACTCTACAGTCTCTTCCAAGGTATGTCTTGCTCTGCAGTCTCTCTCAAGGTATGTCTTGCTCTACAGTCTCTTCCAAGGTATGTCTTGCTCTGCAGTCTCTTCCAAGGTATGTCTTGCTGTACAGTCTCTTCCAAGGTATGTCTTGCTCTACAGTCTCTCTCAAGGTATGTCTCATTCTACAGTCTCTCTCAAGGTATGTCTTGCTCTACAGTCTCTTCCAAGGTATGTCTTGCTCTACAGTCTCTTCCAAGGTATGTCTTGCTCTACAGTCTCTCTCAAGGTATGTCTCACTCTACAGTCTTTCTCAAGGTATGTCTCATTCTACAGTCTCTCTCAAGGTATGTCTTGCTCTACAGTCTCTCTCAAGGTATGTCTTGCTCTACAGTCTCTCTCAAGGTATGTCTTGCTCTACAGTCTCTCCCAAGGTATGTCTCATTCTGCAGTCTCTCTCAAGGTAGGTCTCACTCTGCAGTCTCTCCCAAGGTATGTCTCATTCTACAGTCTCTCCCACGGTATGTCTCATTCTGCAGTCTCTCCCAAGGTACAGTGGACCCCCGAGTTTCGTAAAAACTTCACTCCTGAAGTCTGCTCAAGCGCCATTACCGAACGAATTTACTCCCTTAAGGAAAAATGTCACGTAGGTTATTCTATTTCAGACCCCCAAAAATACACTTCCACAAGCACTTACAATATTATACTTACATAACTGTACGATTTCCGGGGTTTACGAAACTCGGGGGTCCACTGTATGTCTCATTCTGCAGTCTCTCTGAAGGTAGGTCTCACTCTGCAGTCTCTCCCAAGGTATGTCTCATTCTGCAGTCTCTCTCAAGGTAGGTCTCACTCTGCAGTCTCCCAATCTCATTATGTAAAATGAGCCAAAATATAATACAGTGGACCCTCGGTTTTCGCCGAAAATTCTTTTCAGAATGCTGCTCAAGTGCCATTACCGAACGAATTTACTTCCTTAAGAAATAATGTCACGTAGGTTAGTCTATTTCAGACCCCCAAAAATGCACTTGCAAAAGCACTTACGAAAATACACTTAAATAAATGTTCGAGTTTGGAGATGACCGAAAACCGAGGGACCACTGTACTGTAACTTGTTAATTCAATTACTGCTAAACCACTAGCTAGCTCTGTTGAAATATAAAAAACGACGTTCATTTTGAACCAACTATGATATAAATGCCAAGGTATAGTCTGTTAAGCATTATGTTTAGTCTGCCCAAAATGCCCCGGCATGATAGTCGCTTTCTTTGTACTTAGCCAATCAAAATTGTGATTACACATTGTAAACTATGCAAAGAAATAAAATCCTTAATCCTTAAAGGTATGTCTCACTCTACAGTCTCTCCCAAGGTATATCTCACTCTACAGTCTCTCCCAAGGTATGTTTCATTCTACAGTCTTTCCCAAGTATGTCTCACTCTAGTCTCTCCCAAGGTATATCTCACTCTACAGTCTCTCCTGACGTATGTCTCACTACAGTCTCTCCTGAGGTATGTCTCACTACAGTCTCTCCCAAGGTATGTCTCACTCTACAGTCTCTCTCAAGGTATGTCTCACTCTGCAGTCTCTCCCAAGGTATGTCTCACTCTACAGTCTCTTCCAATGTGTATATTACTGCATGAATCTAAAAGTTTTTTTGCCAAGTGTTGGAAAATCAGTATGCAATAATATAATTAGTTTGGTAAAATAAATGTGAAATAATATATTTTACTAACTTTATTCTTTTAATTTTTATAAATAATTTTGAAGTGTATATAAATTCTGTGGTTTATCAGTGAAAAAAATGAAAATTTTAGCATATCATACTACCCATTGGCCATGGAAACTTGTAGTCTTGTTTTCTCAATAGACCCTGGCTGAGTATTCATACACTCAGACTCTACAGTACATTAGGTAAATAAGAGACCTGATAAATAATTTATTACCTTTGGCAGATTCTTGTACAGAAGATTTCAACACTGAAGAGGACCTTGTTATATCTGACTTACTTAGAGTTCAAGTGAGTGATCTGACACGCTCTGACTGTGAGGATGTGAACAATCTCTCTGATTACATAGCAACAGCCTTAACTCTAGCAGAAAAGTGTATCAAAAAAAATGAAAGGTCTAAGGAGAATTGTTTAGATATCTTTTTGAATTCAGGTCTCAGTGATTCAGAATTTGAGGATCCAGCAAAGAATTCCTGCAGTATTACTTGCAAGGATAATAAAGTTAACTGTGATAAAATACTTATGGTGTTAACAAGGAAAAATCTAACAATGTTGCTAAGCATTTAGGCACTGATGTAAGCTGCAATGCTGCAAGTAGTAAGACGAATATTAATAGTGATAAAAATGATAATTCTTTTGATATCAGTGATGAAATAAAGGTAGATAAAAATAATGTGACAAGTGACACAATCACAAAAGAAAAGGAGGCAGGCCCTCAGGAAATGAACAAGACTCAGCAAGGTGGAGGGCCAGGTATCAGAGCTTGTCCCATCTTCAGTTGTACAGTTGATGTTGAAGGTACTCAGGATTTGACCATGTTTGGTGGTGGTCTTGGAAGGGGTCTTGGGCAGAGTCCTTTAGCACCCCAGCCATTAGGGTCTACTTCATCACTGGCTAGACCTGCTTCCCTGGGCAGAACTTCTTTAGGTGAGCTACCCCTTGGAGGACCTAAAGTACCTCCAGTAGGTGGTCACCTAACACCTTTAGCACCTATTGCTGCAGCCAACAAAGGTGGCCCCACCCAGCTGGTGAGTCCCCTATCTTCAACTGTATCTTGACTTCTTTTACACAATTACACAAATTACTAAAACTGTTTTACACACTGGTTACTGCTATTAGGAAATTTCTTTAGCTTCTGTGTAAACAATACTTTTTCTTACAGATTTATACACTCTCCAAGTCATCCTATTTGGTCCATCCTCTCTAAATGACCAAACCACCTCAACAACCTCTCTTCAGCTCTCTGAATAATAATTTTAGTAACTCCACACATCCTCCTAATTTCCACACTACGAATTCTCTGCATAATATTTACACCACACATTGCCTTGGACACGACATCTCCACTGCCTCCAGCCGCCTCCTTACTGTATCATTTACAACCCATGCTTCACATCCATATAAGAGTGTTGGTACAGGTTGGCCATCACTAATCCAGCAATCAATAATCAGGTTCCATCAGTAATCTGGCACTAATTTCGGCTAGCATAATTTCAAATTTCCAGGGTCGCCACACCAACCTGCTGCTACTGTTTGGTGGTGCCACTGCACCACCAATTTCTTTTTCTTCATTTATTGTTATAACCTGCTCACTTTTAGCATTAGCCATGGTTCCAACGAATAAAAGAAATGCTTCTCATTGTGTAAAGCACATACACACACTGTACATTGTCCATAAACGATAAGGTGGCTTTGAAGCCACTGTCAGTCGCCATGAGCTCAGCTCACTCAGATAAGCTGTTACCGGTAAATTGGGCCTACATATGAGAGAATAGGCCTGTGTGGTAAGTGTGCACTATATAAAAAAAATCCTGCAGCACGTAGTGCATAATGAAAAAAACTGCGATGGTGTTTTTGGTTAAAATAGTGACTTTGTGGTGTATTTTCATATGGTTTTATGGTTGTATTCTTGTTTTATTGGTCTCATTTGATAGAGTGGAAGATATATTGGTTTCACGCTGGAAAGTACCTTGAAATTGAGCTCAAAGTAGCGGAAATGTTCAATTTTTGCCGATGTTCAAGAGTAAACAAATGACATCACCATCCAATATTTGTCCAACTGGCCAGTCTAATACACGGTCACGAATGAGTTGACATTATTTATACAATTATTACAATAATGCAGTAGTCTGTTCCACAAGGCACAGTACTCGCTCCCATTCTATTCCTCATCCTCATTTCTGACATAGACAGAGATGTAAGCCATAGCCCGTGTCTTCCTTTGCGGATGACACTCAGATTGCCATAGCAGTGACCTCCATTGAAGACACTGCAAAACTCTAAGCGGACATCAACCAAATCTTCAAATGGGCCACTCAAAACAATATGAAGTTCAACAGGAGAAATTTCAGCTACTCAGATATGGAAAACTTGAGGAAATAAAAAATGTATCAAGGTATACGACAAATTCTAACCATACAATAGAGCGAAAAGAAATGTGAAGGACTTGGGAGTGATAATGTCAGAGGATCTCGCCTTTAAAGACCACAACAATGTATCTACTTCATCGGCTAGGAAAATGATAGGATGGATAATGAGAACCTTCAAAACTAGGGATGCCAAGCCCTTGATGACACTCTTCAAATCACTTGTTCTCTCTAGGCTGGAATACTGCTGTACACTAACGGCCCCTTCAAGGCTGGCAACATTGCAGACCTGGAGAGTGTACTAAGAACTTTCACAGCACACATAAATACAATAAAGCACCTAAATTACTGGGAACGGTTGAAGGTCCTGATCTGTATTCCCTGGAAATCAGGTGAGAGAGATACATGATAATATACACTTGGAAGGTCCTGGAGTCCTCTTTAGCCTCCATATGAATTCTGATTTCTCTGGACACCCTGCACTTTTGTTTGGTAACTGTGCGAACATTATGTAATTTATAATCTGTAGTGTATCATTTCTTGTTTTTACCTTTCCTCCCACCAGTACTCCTCAAATATTAAAATCAGATGAGAATTTTAGTGGTATCCTCAATCTTTATCATAAGGAGGTGTTAAGAATGTATGTGTTGGGATTGTTTCTTTTGTTATTGGGTAAGTGTACTCTAATACTAGTTGCAGTTTTTCCATTCATGACCTTAATTTTTCTCTTAACATTATTTCTTTCAGGACTGACTTCACTAATACCTGTGGCAATTTTAATTTGTTGCCCATAGATAATCACCTACTATGTACAGTGGTCCCTGGTTTTCGTCGATAATTCTTTCCAGAATGCTATTCGAGTGCCGTTACTCAAACGAATTTGTTCCCATAAGGACGAATGTAAATTAGATTAGTCATTTCAGACCCCCAAAAATTCATTTACAAAAGCACTTACAAAAATACACTTGCATAATTGTTCGAGTTGGGAGCTGTACGAGAAACCGAGGGTCCACTGTATTTTCTAATCTTCTTTCCTCATGAAAGCCTCAGTTCTCCAGTTCATTTACATTATACTACTCATATTTTCTAGTTTTCAGCGTTAAGGCTGGTGCCTGTGCCTAGTGTCATAGTAGTAACCATATCACTTGTGTGTCTTCTTACTAAATTTTGGTGTTCTTTGCCTCTCAAAAAACTTCCTTATTGAGCTGTAGAGTGCACCAGAATCAATCATTAGTTAAATGCAATGAAAATAATATGCAGTTTTATATGTAGAATTTCTCACTTCTGTGAGATGAGTATAGTAGGGTTGCTCTTTGTCAATTTGACACTCTTCAGAAAAAGTCTTTTGAAATTAACAAAAGAATTACAGCTAGCCCTCCACTTTCGCAAGTTTCGAACATTCACGAATGCCCAGCGCCAATTATGTTTACCAAACAAATCACCTCTATTCAACTGTCATCAGTAACTGCATGGCTAACTATCATCACCATCATCATCGCCATTGTCATCATCATCACAAGTCGTCAGAGTTCGTGTGCCTAACCTTAGGAGTGGTGAGTGTTTTGTTTGTTCATTATTTGTTATTAAACCATAACATGTACATACTATATACAATATTTTATTATGTTTTCATGTGTTTTATGATTGTTCGTGGTTCAATAGGTTAAGGAAGCAGTATTGTTAGGCTAAGTAAATGCTATTATTATACAGTGGACCCCTAGATTTCGTACTGCTCCCAACTCGAACAATTATGTAAGTGTATTTTTGTAAGTGCTTTTGTAAGTGTATTTTTGGGGGTCTGAAATGGACTAATCTAATTTACATTCGTCCTTATGGGGATAAATTCGTCTGAACGGCACTCGAACAGCTTTCTGAAAGAATTATTGATGAAATCCCGGGTCCACTGTATTTCCCTACAATATATTTGTGCATCAAAACATTCGCAAATGCTACAGTACAGTATTATTATATTTCCCTACATCATATTTGCACACCAAACATTCGCAAGGTTCTTGATCCCCTAACCTCCCGAATGTGGAGGGCCTCCTGTACAGATAATATAATAATAATGATATCTTTATTTCTACAAGTCCATTGTAGGTAGTAGGTTGGTAGACAGCAACCACCCAGGGAGGTACTACCGTCCTGCCAGGTGACTGTGAAACAGAAACCTGAAACTGTTTTACATGATGGTAGGATTGCTGGTGTCTTTTTTCTGTCTCATAAACACGCTGGATAACAGGTATATCTAGCTACTTCTACTTACACTTTAGGTCACACTACACTGGCATACACATGCATATATATATATACACACATCTCGGTTTTCGGGTTTTTGTAGGTAGTAGGTTGGTAGACAACAACCACTCAGGGAGGTACTACCATCCTGCCAGGTGACTGTGAAACAGAAACCTGAAACTGTTTTACATGATGGTAGGATTGCTGGTGTCTTTTTCTGTCTCATAAACATGCAAGATTTCAGGTACGTCCTTGCTACTTCTACTTACACTTAGGTCACACTACGCAAACATGTACACGTTTATTGTATACACACTCATCTGAGTTTTCTTTGATTTTATCTTAATAGTTCTTGTTCTTATTGCTTTTCCCTTTCATATCCATGGGGAAGTGGAATAAGAATCTTTCCTCCGTAAGCCATGCGTGTTGTAAAAGTCAACTAAAATGCCGGGAACAATGGGCTAGTAACCCCTTTTCCTGTATAGCTTACTAAAAGAAGAAGAAGAAAATCGTCAAAGTGGGATGTTTGAATGTGCGTGGATGTTGTGCGAATGATAAGAAAGAGATGATTGTAGATGTTATGAATGAAAAGAAGCTGGATGTCCTGGCTTTAAGTGAGACAAAGCTGAAGGGGTAGGAGAGTTTCAGTGGGAGAAATAAATGGGATTAGATCAGGGGTTTCAAATAGAGTTAGAGCTAAAGAAGGAGTGGCAATAATGTTGAATAATCAGTTATGGCAGGTAAAGAAGGAATATAAATGTATAAATTCAAGGATTATGTGGAGTAAAATAAAGGTTGGATGTGAAAAGTGGGTTATAGTAAGTGTTTATGCACCTGGAGAAGAGAGAAGTGTAGAAGAGAGAGAGAGATTTTGGGAAATGTTGAGTGAGTGTGTGGGGAGTTTTGAACCAAGTGAGAGAGTAATTGTGGTTGGGGATCTAATGCTAAAGTGGGTAAAAATGTTGTGGATGGAGTAGTAGGTAAATTTGGGGTCCAGGGTAAATGTAAATGGGGAGCCATTAATTGAGCTATGTGTAGAAAGAGGTTTGGTAATAAGTAATACATATTTTATGAAAAAGAGGATAAATAAATATACAAGGTATGATATAGCACGTAAGGAAAGTAGTTTGTTGGATTATGTATTGGTGGATAAAAGGCTGATGAGTAGGCTTCAGGATGTACATGTTTATAGAGGGCAACGGATATATCAGATCATTATTTGGTTGTAGCTACAGTTAGAGTAAAAGGTAGATGGGACAAAAGGAAAATGGCAACAGCAAGTAAGAGAGAGGTAAAAGTGTATAAACTAAGGGAGGAGGAAGTTAGGGTGAGATATAAGCAACTATTGGCAGAAAGGTGGGCTAGTGCAAGTAGGAGTAGTGGGGGTTGAAGAGAGTTGGGATAGTTTTAAAATGCAGTATTAGAATGTGGGGCAGAAGTTTGTGGTTATAGGAGGGTGGTGCAGGAGGAAAGAGGAGTGAGTGGTGGAATGAAGAAGTAAAGGGTGTGATAAAAGAGAAAAAGGTAGCTTATGAGAGGTTTTTACAAAACAGAAGTGTTAGTAGAAGAGCAGAGTATATGGAGAGTAAAAGAAAGGTGAAGAGAGTGGTGAGAGAGTGCAAAAGAAGAGCGGATGAAAGAACGGAGAGGCTCTGTCAAGAAATTTTGCTGAAAACAAGAAAAATTTTGGAGTGAGATAAACAAGGTAAGAAAGCCTAGGAACGAATGGATTTGTCAGTTAAAAACAGAGTAGGGGAGTTAGTAGATGGGGAGCTGGAGGTATTGGGTAGATGGCGGAATATTTTGAGGAACTTTTAAATGTCGATGAAAGAGGGAGGCGATATTTCATGTACTGGCCAGGGAGGTACAACATCGTTTAGGAGTGAAGAAGAGCAGGATGTGAGTGTGGGGAGGTGAGTGAGGCATTACGTAGAATGAAAGGGGTAAAGCAGCTGGAATTGACGGAATCATGACAGAAATGTTAAAAGCAGGGGGATATAGTGCTGGAGTGGTTGGTATTTTTGTTTAATAAATGTATGAAAGAGGGGAAAGTACCTAGGATTGGCAGCGAGCATGTATAGTTCCTTTATATAAAGGGAAGGGGATAAAAGAGAGTGTAAAAATTATAGGGAATAAGTTTACTGAGTATACCAGGTAAAGTGTATGGCAGGGTTATTATTGAAAGAATTAGAGGAAGACAGAGATAGGATTGCAGATGAGCAAGGAGGCTTTAGAGTGGGTAGGGGATGTGTAGATCAAGTGTTTACAGTGAAGCATATATGTGAACAGTATTTAGATAAAGGTAGAGAAGTTTTTATTGCATTTATGGATTTAGAAAAGGCATATGATAGAGTGGATAGGGGAGCAATGTGGCAAATGTTGCAAGTGTATGGAATAGGTAGTAAGTTACTGAAGGCTGTAAAGAGTTTTATGAGGATAGTGAGGCTCAGGTTAGGGTGTGTAGGAGAGAGGGAGATTACTTCCCGGTAAAAGTAGGTCTTAGACAGGGTTGTGTAAGTCACCATGGTTGTTTAATATATTTATAGATGGGGTTGTAAAAGAAGTAAATGCTAGGGTGTTGGGGAGAGGGTGGGATTAAATTATGGAGAATTAAATGCAAAATGGGAGTTGACACAGTTACTTTTTGCTGATGATACTGTGCTTATGGGAGATTCTAAAGAAAAGTTGCAAAGGTTAGTGGACAGTTTGGGAGAGTGTGTAAAGGTAGAAAGTTAAAAGTGAACATAGATAAGAGTAAGGTGATGAGGGTATCAAACGATTTAAATAAAGAAAATTGGATATCACATTGGAGAGAGGGATTATGGAAGAAGTAAATGTTTTCAGATATTTGGGAGTTGATGTGTCAGCGATGGGTTTATGAAGGATGAGGTTAACCATAGAATTGATGAAGGAAAAAGGTGAGTGGTGCATTGAGGTATCTGTGGAGACAAAAACGTTATCCATGGAGGCAAAGAAGGGAATGTACGAAGTATAGTGGTACCAACACTCTTATATGGGTGTGAAGCATGGGTTGCAAATGCTGCAGCGAGGAGGAGGCTGGAGGCAGTGGAGATGTCCTGTCTAAGGGCAATGTGTGGTGTAAATATTATGCAGAAAATTCGGAATGTGGAAATTAGGAGAAGGTGTGGAGTTACTAAAAGTATTTGTCAGAGGGCTGAAGAGGGGTTGTTGAGGTGGTTTGGTCATTTAGAGAGAATGGATCAAAGTAGAATGACTTGGAGAGCGTATAAACTGTAGGGAAGGAAGGCGGGTAGGGGTCGTCCTAGAAAAGGTTGGAGGGAAGGGGTAAAGGAGGTTTTGTGGGCGAGGGGCTTGGACTTCCAGCAAGTATGTGTGAGCGTGTTAGATAGGATTGAATGGAGACGAATGGTTTTTGGGACATGACGATCTGTTGGAGTGTGAGCAGGGTAACATTGTGTGAAGGGATTCAGGGAAACCAGTTAATTGATTTAGTTGGACTTGAGTCCTGGAAATGGGAAGTACAATGCCTGCACTTTAAAGGAGGGTCTGAGATAGTGACAGCTGGAGGACTTTCTCAGCTGTCGTATCTGAGCTCCTCTGCAAAGACAGTGATTATGTATGAGTGTGGTGAAAGTGTTGAATGATGATAAAGTTTTTTCTTTTGGGGATTTTCTTTCTTTTGGGTCACCCTGCCTCGGTGGAGACGGTCGACTTGTTGAAAAAAAAAAAAAAATCTAGGTTTTTCTTCTTTTCTTAATAGCTCTTGTTCTTTTTATTTCTCTATTGTCCATGGGGAAGTGGAAAGAATCTTCCTCCGTAAGCAATGCGTGTCGATGAGGCATAAGATGCCGGGAGCAATGGGCTAGTAACCCTTCTCCGACAAATCTACTAAAAACGAAGAAGAAGAAAACTTTATAAAACTGGGTTGTCTGAATGTGCGTGGATGTAGTGGATGATAAGAAAGAGATGATTGCCAATGTTATGAATGAAAAGAAGTTGGATGTCCTGGCCCTAAGCTAAACAAAGCTGAAGGGGTAGGCGAGTTTCAGTGGGGAGAAATAAATGGATTAAGTCAGGAGTATCTGAGATAGTTAGAGCTAAGGAAGGTAGCAATAATGTTGAAGGATCAGTTATGGAAGGAAAAGAGGAATATGAATGTGTAAATCAAGGATTATGTGGATTAAAATAAGGGTTTGATGCGAAAAGTGGGTCATAATAAGCGTGTATGCACCTGGAGAAGAGAGGAGTGTAGAGGAGAGAGAGAGATTTTGGGAGATGTTAAGCGAATGTATAGGAACTTTTGAACCAAATGAGAGAGTAATTGTGGTAGGGGACCTAAATGCTAAAGTGGGAGAAACATGCAGAGAGGGTGTAGTAGGTAAGTTTGGGGTGCCAGGTGTAAATGATAATGGGAGCCCTTGATTGAACTTGCATAGAAAGGGTTTAGTTATAGGTATACATATTTTAAGAAAAAGAGGATAAATAAGTATACAAGATATGATGTAGGGCGTAATGATAGTAGTTTGTTGGACTATGTATTGGTAGATAAAAGACTGTTGAGTAGACTTCAGGATGTACATGTTTATAGAGGGGCCACAGATATATCAGATCACTTTTTAGTTATAGCTACAGTGGGAGTAAAAGGAGATGGGATACAAGGAAAATAGAATCAGTAAGTAAGAGAGAGGTGAAGGTTTATAAACTAAAAGAGGAGGCAGTTAGGGTAAGATATAAACAACTATTGGAGGATAGATGGGCTAGTGAGAGTGTAGGCAATGGGGTGAAAATGTATGGGGTAGATTTAAAAATGTAGTGTTAGAGTGTCCAGCAGAAGTTTGTGGTTACAGGCAGTGGTGCGGAGGGAAGAGGAGCGATTGGTGGAATGATGATGTAAAGAGAAGAAGGAGAAAAGTAGCATATGAGAGGTTTTTACAAAGTAGAAGTGATGCAAGGAGGAAGAGTATATGGAGAGAAAAAGAGAGGTTAAAAGAGTGGTGAAGCAATGTAAAAAGAGAGCAGATGAGAGAGTGGGTGAGATGTTATCAGCAAATTTTGTTGAAAATAAGAAAAAGTTTTGGAATGAGATTAATAGTTGAGGAAGCCTAGAGAACAAATGGATTTGACAGTTAAAAATAGGAGAGGAGAGTTATTAAATGGAGAGTTAGAGGTATCGGGAAGATGGAGAGAATATTTTGAGGAGTTGTTAACAGTTGATGAAGACAGGGAAGCTATGATTTCGTGTAGGGCAAGGAGGAATAACATCTTGTAGGAGTGTGGAAGACTCAGTTGTGAGTGTGGGGAAGTTCTGGAGGCAGTGGAGAATGAAAGGGGTAAGGCAGCTGGATTGATGGATAAAGATAGAAATGTTAAAAGCAGGTGGGGATATAGTTTGGAGTGGTTGGTGCTATTATTTAATAAATGTATGGAAGAGGGTAAGGACCTAGGATTGCAGAGAGCGTATTGTCCTTGTATAAAGGCAAAGGGGACAAAAGAAAGTGCAAAATTATAGGGAATAAGTCTGTTGAGTGTACCTGGTAAAGTGTATGGTAGAGTTATTATTGAAAGAATTAAGAGTAAGACAGAAAGCAGGATAGCAGATGAAGAAGGGCTTTAGGAAAGGTAGGGTGTGTAGACCAAGTGTTTACAGGAAACAATAGGTGAACAGTATTTGGGTAAGGGTAAAGATGTTTTTGTGGCATTTATGGATTTGAAAGGCGTATGATAGGGCAGATAGGGCAATGTGGCAGATGTTGCAGGTGTATGGAATAGGAGGAAGGTTACTGAAAGCAGTAAAGAGTTTTTATGAGGATAGTGAGGCTCAGGTTAGAGTGTGTAGGAGGGAAGGGACTATTTCCCAGTAAAAGTGGGGCCCTTTGACAAGGATGTGTGATGTCACCGTGGTTGTTCAATATATTTATAGATGGGGTTGTAAGAGATGAATGCGAGGGTCTTGGCAAGAGGTGTTGGCTAAAAGATAAAGAAGCAAATACAAAGTGGGAGTTGTCACAGTTTTTGCTGATGACACTGTGCTTTGGGAGATTCTGAAGAGAAGTTGCAGAGGTTGGTGGATGAATTTGGTAGGGTGTAAAAGAAGAAAATTGAAAGTGAATATAGGAAAGAGTAAGGTGATAGGATAACAAAAAGAATAGGTGACGAAAGATTGATATCAGATTGGTGGGAGAGAGTATGGAGGAGGTGAATGTATTCAGATATTTGGGAGTGGACATGTCGCAGATGGGTCTATGAAGGATGAGGTGAATCATAGAATTGATGAGGGGAAAAGTGAGTGGAGCACTGAGTCTGTGGAGACAAAGAACCTGTCCATGGAAGTAAAGAGGGGAATGTATGAGAGATAGTTATACCAACGCTCTTATATGGGTGTGAAGCATGGATGATGAATGTTGCAACGAGGAGAAGGCTGGAGGCAGTGGAAATGTCATGTCTGAGGTCAATGTGTGGTGTGAATATAATGCAGAGAATTCGGAGTTTGGAAATTAGGAGGAGGTGCGGGATTACCAAAACGATTGTCCAGAGAGCTGAGGAGGGGTTGTTGAGGTGGTTTGGACATGCAGAGAGAATGGAACGAGACAGAGTGACTTCGAGAGTGTATAAATCTGTAGTGGAGGGAAGGGGGGTAGGGGTCGGCCTAGGAAAGGTGGAGGGAGGGGGAAAGGAAGTTTTGGTGGAGGGGCTTGGACTCCAGCAAGCATGTGTGAGCGTATTTGATAGGAGTGAATGGAGGCATATGGTTTTTAATACTTGACGTGCTGTTGGAGTGTGAGCAAAGTAACATTTATGAAGGGATTCAGGAAACCGGCAGGCCGGACTTGAGTTCTGAGATGGGAAGTACAG
>WNWK01020173.1:0-36344 GCA_009830355.1 Cherax destructor | reverse complement strand
AGTAAGGGGGCTTGAAACCAGTAAAAGAGCAGAAATGTTAGTTTTTTGCCGTTGTTCAAGAAAAAAAATGCCTCCCCGCTAATATCCCCAACTGGGGGGGTCTAATATACGCACAAATGTGGTGATTTTTTTTATACAATTATTAAAATAGATAACAGTAAATCTTCCTTTTTTTTTTAAAAAAACATTATGTGAAAAAAAAATAAAAGGGAATTCATTTGAAGAGGGGAAAACGAATAAAAAGGGAAATTTTATTTATGGGGAATGCCTGATTGTTTATTCTGCACCCTATTTGAAATTAATTTTTTTGAATTATTTAAATTCAAATTACCAATTTCCATGACTTTACTGGACCCCCTTTAAATTTAACCGTTCCAGGCCCCAGTTCTAATGAAAATGCAATTTTTATTTTTCCCATAAGAAATAATGGAATTACAATTAATCCGTTCCTGCTGGCTGGAGGCATGACAAAATAGTACTTCACTATGAAGCTATTATCAACTCGACAGCTTATTTATCTATCACAATTCATCTAATATGACATAATAAACAATATAAATAACATAAAACCTGATATACACTCTAGAATGAATAAAATATGTATGTCATACGAATGTGGTGGCGGGGGAGGACAGGGGGGCGGGCACATTTCCAGCTATCAAAACATCTTCCCCTTCTTTCCTCCTTCAGACGTGTTAGTATAAGAGAAAACAGAGTTTATAATGCTAAGTGCATTAGATCACTTCCAGTCTGCTTCAAGGAGTGAACAGAAATCATACATGTCAGGCTGGTAACAGCAACAACAACTGGTTTGTTTACAAAAATCCCGAACCTTCATTTAATCTTGTTTACTCACCCGCACTCTACAAAGACTGCCTCTACCACCACTGCCTCTACCACCACTGCCTCAACCACCACTGCCTCAACCACCACGCCCCTGCCACCACTGCCTCTACCACCACGCCTCACCACCACTGCCCTACCACCACTGCCTCTACCACCACTGCCCACCACCACTGCCCTACCACCACGCCTCACACTTAATGAACAAACCCAAACAATTTTAATTAAGTGTGAAATGTCTGGATGAGCGTGCAGGGTATTGTTTCGAGGTAAAAATGCGGACTGGCCTCGCGCCTGGGTGGACAGGTGATGAACGCACTTGTTCAACCGTTTTTTTAAACCCCTTTTGGGACTGTTTTTGGGCGATATTTACTTTTTTTACGACCCAATGTTTCGGACTTTTTATACGCCTTCCCTAGCGGCTTCAAATGAAGGGGGGGAAAGCTGATAGGCCTACATGTGAGAGAATGGGTCGCGTGGTGGGTGTGGCAGTATGAAAAAATCGGGGGCCCATGGTGCATTGTGGGAGCGCCATGTTTGTAGTCCTTGTTACCATCCCTCGGTAAGAAGCCCCACCCAAAAATTTGGGGGGCCCTTTTCTTCCCAAGTGATAGTTCTAACAGCGATGGAAGTGCCAGTGAAAGTGAATTCCATGGTTTTCAAGAGGGTGTGACCAGCAGTGCCCAGGATAAATATAGTTAGTGATGAAACCTAGATGACCTGCAGCCTTCCACCTCTGGTGCTGGCCTGCCTCATTCACGTTCACCCTACCAGAACGGAAGAGGAAACTATTTCAACGTGTAGAAGACTCTTGATGAGCAGTGTAAGATAGATGACAGTGATTTCAAAGCTATTGAAAGCAGTTCTAGTGGCGACTGTGAGGAGATTATTCTCCAGTGAAGCGGCAGTATGTACGACGCAACATGCGTTCTGGTAGTGTGCCATATGCTATTCTAAGGAAAAAGGAGTAAATCTTGGAGCACATCTCTTGGCCCCACACCACGAATTGATAGCAGTGAAGATGACGATATTGTTACAATGGGGATGAATGCGTGGGGGCAGGTAGGTTGTGGTGGTTGGCGGTGGCATGAGTCATGTGCCACCACGAGCGGGCCACGCCATACCCACGCTAACCCAGCAGCAACCACCATCAACCACCCCCACACTCCACAACCTGCACAACCACAACCTGCACAGCCACAACCTGCACAACCACAACCTGCACAACCACCTGTCAATATCCAGTACGGACCAGCAGACCGTGAGATTCGGATTACAGCAGGACAATTTTGTCTTTAATCCCCATGACTTTGATGAAGCACAAAGGAATACGCCATCGTGTACACTTGGGAACAATGCTACTAACTGGAATGCTTTCATATTCTTCGATGAACCCCTGATGGACATTATTGTCAGGAAAGCAACACATACTATGAGTACACTATGGTAAAAATACTAATTCTTTCACCAAATTCACGGCTACACCAGTGGGAAGGACACAACTGTGGCAGAGATGTACTTGTTCTTTGCCAGCAATAGCTTATGCCACATGTTTATAAGCACACTGTCACCACATACTGGTCGACAGAACGCCTGATTTCTAAACCCCAGGTTTTAGTGATATTATACCAGTGAATCAAGCTTTTGATACTGCTATGTATGCTTCACTTTTCTGATGAAAATCCAGCCTGACAGAAACGACAGGTTATAAAGATCAGGAACAGTTCATGTACCTGGAAACAAAAAGTGTTGTATGTGCTTTATCCCTTCAGGAAGCTTGTTATTGATGAGTCTTTGATTTTGTTCAAAGGCAGACTGTCGCTCACAGTATATATACCAAGCAAGAGGAAACGCTTGGTATCAAAGTTATTTTGTACTGTGTGATTGCAAAAGTGGTTTGGTTCTGGATCTAATTGTGTACACTGGCAGTAATACATTTAGAGATACCATGAAGTTATTGGGCATTCTGGTGATGTGGTTAGAACAATGATGGAACCACATCTTGGCAAGGGGCATATATTATATGGCTCGATAACTGGGTACACGAGCCCTTTACTCAGTGTGATTTCTTGCGAGTAGAACATGACAGACGTGTGTGGCACAGTGCGTGCAAATCATAAACATATGCCTAGGCTTGACGCTGGCACTCAGAGGTGGGAAGCGGCAGTGTCATGCTAATGATATCATGGCATTTCTGGGTGCAAGATAAACGTATGCCACATTGTTGACATCAGTTCACAGACATGAAATGGTAGACAGTGGAAGACAGAATAGAGAGACCAATGAACCCATTCTAAAACCTGCAGCTGTGATGATTTACAACCTCATTATAAAGCAGAGACAATGACATGCACATTGTCATTGATTGTGTATGCAAAAGTTATATGTACATAAAACTCTTTTTCCATCTTCTTGACATTTCCATGCTGAATGCTGATAACATGCACAAGTTGAAGACCAACAACAACCCAAATATGGTGAATTTTGTTTGTCAGTCATCAGACAAATAATATTCAAGTACCAAGGAGCAACACCTGTACAGGACCAGCGCCCACATGCTCCCTCGTATGAGGCCTGGTATCACTACTCCCGTACAAAGTGCCTGCTAAGACTCTGAAAGAGCCTCAAGGTAACACGCAGAGACACTGCTTTATATGTGAGGAGTGTAGCACCACTGTGCTTATATCCATGTTTCAAAGAGTTCCACAAGCTGCAGGAGTTCTAGAGTGTTCAGTGAGTGTACATATGTATGTCATATTATAGAACAATAGTAAATGAACATTTTTTTGCCGTTGTTTGTTTGTGTAAACAAGTTTTAAAATGAATATAAACATACCATTGTTTGTAGTTATTGTGGTGCAAACAACGAGTGTATATATATATACATTGCACCTACTGTGGTCTCACAGGCCACATAAGTTACATAAAAAGAAAATAGTGAAAAAAATTAAGAAATCTACGAATAGAAGTGTAAACAGAAGTTTATCGAGTCAGCGGAATTACGATGTTGCCATACGTGAGCCTAAATTAAGCTACAACTTTACGCTCCATATTCCTGTGGGGTACTGATGGCAAAAATTTTTTTTTAGGCTTAAACAATCAGTAAAATAATCCTAACATTTTGCAAGAATTTTTTTTTTTTTTTTTTCCAATATTTCCCGACATAGAATGACACTTTCAGAAAGGCTCCATGAGTCAAAGGGTTAAAGAGGGTCTTGGATGGAGGAGCTGGGGGAGGGACTTTAGTTCTCAGCTGGTCGTGGATCGAGCGCCTCGCAGCTGACAGTAATTGCGTATGAGCGAGGTGAAAGTGTTGGCTGATGAAAGTATTTTTTTGGGGATTTTCTTTCTTTGGGGTCACCCTGCCGGAGGAAGATGGGTTGACTTGTTGAAGAAAACTTACCGAGATACAGAGGCTGCAATGTGAAATCGTGATTACTCCACTGCAAATGATTGAGTCCTGCCACTGGTGAAGTGTTGTCATATACCTTTTTTTCTTATATTATTTTATATAATTTTTATGTTCTGATAATTACAATTTATAGTGTTCTTGTATCTTCATATAATAATTTCCCTTGAAGCATGATGTGTTGACTGTGTCACTGCCCTATCTTTATCTCCACTGCTTACATAGTGACATTTGATGAGCTGTCTTATCTTTATCACTCACTAATGATTGTGGTGTGACATTTGATTAGTGCACACTGCTTCGTTTTATTTGTGTTACACAAACCCGTCTATTGTCTGCATCATCTGCCTTTCTGTCTGCCTGTGTGTCTTCTTTCTGTCTGCTTGAAAGCCCTAGAGAGTAGTCATGGAACCAACTGGTATTACACTATAAATTCACACACAGTACTATAAGCACTTGTCTGGATTTTTTAGTTATCCCAGGTAATTACACTATGTATAATTGTATTTTATGTATGTGTTCCTGTGAGATAGAGTGAGCCAGATAGACACAAAGATGGATACAGACAGATGACAGAGATAGAGGACAGTCAGCCAGCCAGGTAATATCCATGCCAGTCACTGAAGGCCAGCCAAATGGCTTGGACATCACTTTCCTCTTAAAAGGAGTGTTTAATATGATATATCAGTGACCCCTTATGCTACGCACTGGCTCTAGCGGCGCTCAATTTAACTGGTGCTCCACATGTACTAAGTGGTCCCACTTGGTGATTTTTTAATACAGTGCAGCACTGAGTGTTAAGACCCATCTTTATGCTGACCAAGCTATCAGGCCAATTGTTAAATTTTTTTTTTTTTTTTTTTAACAAGTCGGTCAGCCTCTCACCTGTGGTGCAGGGTGACCCAGCAAAAGAAAATCCCCAAAAAGAAAATTTCTACTATCATTCACACTTTCACACACTCGCATATAATCACTGTCTTTGAGAGGAAATAGATAATGCATGAATGAGAATAGTCCTCCCAGTTGTCACTTAGTCTCAGACCCCTCCCTTTAACCCTTTGGGGTCGGTGCCGTACTAGTACGTTTTTACGAGAAGGTCATGCTACTATATCGCCTGCAATTCAGCGTGCCTAATTCTTAAGCAGAAAATGTCTGCAGGCACACATATGAAAGAATGGTCTCAGTGGTCAGCAAAATGTATATAAAAAAAATCCTGCAGTACACACTGTAGACAGAGAAAATCCTGACCGTTTTTTTCTATTAAAACATAATTTGTATCCATCTTCAAGCATTTTTATTGATTGTCTCTTTTCTGAACTCATTCATAGAATGGAAGATATATTACAGAAATAGAGGATGATTTTGATTGGTATGAATGATGTAAGTACCTTGAAATGGTTTCAAAGTAGCGAAAATGTTCATTTTTGACATGTTCAATATAAACAAATCACTATATGCCTCCAATACACATCAACTGGCGAGTCTTATATCTATGCACAAGTGTCTATTATTATTTACACTACTTACAGATGCAGTTGTATACACAACAGTAAATCTTCTATTTTGTGAGAATAAATTTTCAAATGAAAAGGCAGCTGGAACAGGGCCTGGAGACGTGACTAATGAAACAGAGAATATGTTATTTTAGTGCCAGTGAATGTCTGCCCACACTGGACCCTATTTTGAATTAGCATCGCTTAAATTTTAGAAATTGAAAATCGCCATTTCTGACTACTATTTTGGGGTAGGATAGGTACTGGTAACAGGCGGTTTCTTTGTACTAATCGATAGAAGAAATCGAGTTCTAGCGAAATAGCTATACTTTTAGGAGACTTGAAACATTTTGGAATGTGTCGAAAAATAGGGCCTGGTGGGCAAACGCTCACAGCAGAGGCCGATGGCTACCGCCAACTGCCAAAGCATAGATCTGCGAGTTTTCATCAAATTTAGTTTTGTGCTTATGATCTGAAAAGATTCTCTATCATTTGCTAAGAAAATTAATTTTTCCAAAATTTTTCGACCCCCAGGAACACTTTCCTCAGTTGTCTGCTCAATCCCCAAAGGTTAAAGTGCAGGCATTGTTCTTCCCATTTCCAGGACTCAAGTCCAACTAAACGCCAATTAACTGGTTTCTGAATCCTCTCACAAAATGTTACCCTGTCATACCTAACAGATCTGCCATGTCCCAAACCATCGCCTCCATTCACTTCCTATCTAAACACGCTCACATATGCTTGCTGGAAGTCCAAGCCCCGCCCACAAAACCTCCTTACCCTTCCCCTCCAACCTTTCGCTTAGACGACCCCTACCCCGCCTTTCCTTCTACAGATTTATACGCTCTCTGTTATTCTACTTTTTATCCATTCTCTCTAAATGACCAAAAACCACCTCAACAACCCTTCAGCCCTCTGACAAATACTTTTAGTAACTCCACACCTTCTCCTAATTTCCACATTTGAATTTTCTGCATATTTATACTACACATTGCCCTTAGACAGGACATCTCCACTGCCTCCAGCCTCCTTCGCTGCAGCATTTGTAAACCATGCTTCACACCCATATAAGAGTGTTGGTACCACTATACTGCAGATTCCTTCTTTTTTCTGCTCCATAAGGATAATGCTGTCTCCACAGATCTCAACGCACCACCACCTTTCTTTTCCTTCATCAATTCTATGGTTAACCTCATCCTTCATAAACCATCCGCTGACACGTCAACTCAAATATCTGAAAACATTTACTCTTCCATCCCTCTCCAATGATATCCAATTTTCTTTACTAAATCGTTTGATACCTCATCAATTATTTATCTATGTCACTTTAATCTTCTACCTTACACACACTCTCAGTAGGTTGCAGACAAGCAACCACCCTAGGAGGTACTACCATCTGTCAGTGACTGTGAAACAGAAACCTGAAACTGTTTTACATGATGTGGTGGATTGTTGGTGTCTTTTTTTCTGTCTCATAAACATGTAAGATTTCCTGTATGTCTGCTACTTAGTAACACTTAGGTCACTACTTAAACATGTAACACACATATACACTAATTGTTTTCTGACTTATCCTAATAGTTCTTGTCTATTGCTTTTTTCATATCCATAAAGGAATAATCTTCTCCTAGAAGCCATGTGTGTTGTAAAAGTCAACTCAAAACAAGCAGAACACAGGTTAGTAACCTTTTCCTGTATAGCTGCAACAAAAAAGAAAAAGAAGAAACAACAAAAAGCAAATTATATGGTGGAAAAGAAATGGAAGAAAGATATGTTTGGGGAATTAGCTGTGGTATGAACGTGATATATACGCTTTGGACCATTTAAAGTTGAATATGGAAAACCAACACCTTAACTCGTCTGATGTCTTCTGAGAAAGTTTTGATTACCAGTATTAGATGTGCTTACACAATTCTTCTGTTGGTACTATTAGTCTTATCTGATCAGGCAACAACCAGCAGGTCTGGTATCGACTGAACAGGTCATGGGGCCAATGACCCCCAAGATCAACAGGTAAGTAGGCATTAATAATCAAAATATAGCAGATGTAAAAATGCAGCTGTAGTAATGAGCTGGCGGTCCCCATCCTGTTAGTCTCACTCTGAGAGTGTGCCAATGAAATCATTAATGTCTTACTACAGATCCCTTAAAGGCAACGGAGAATATTTGCTTCAGGCTTGAGATGCTGGTGAAGTGACTTTTTGATCTGTAGTAATTGAAACCATTCCTCTGTTTGACTAAACTTGATTGCTTCCCATTCCCTGTGCACATATAACCTACACTGAGCCTCATGAATATAATAATATACCACAAGGATGATTAATTATTTGCCAATCTTTTCTTCATTATGGTATGTCCATATATAAAAGAGAGACTTATAAGAATACTAGGTAACTATGTTCTGTTTATACAATAATAGTTTGGGTAAATAAACATTTCCAAGAAGTTACCATAAGGTGCCTTGTAAAAGTTGGCATTATATACCTTGTCAACAAATATGTCCATACTGAAATGTGCAAGCAGAGTAGTCATTTTGTATTCTTTATTTTTTCTTCAATAATGTACTCTTGTTAAATTTTCTCAGATAATGTACATTGTAGATTCTGTATTTGAATGTGCAGTTCCTTGTAAAAAGGAATAATGATCATTCTTTCATTTAGTACTCAATTTTGTAAAATTTCATTATTGTTTTGGGTTCTGCAGATTTTTTTGAAAGCACAATATAATGGCAGTAAGGACTTGGGGAAGGTGTTAATTCATTTACTCGGAGGATGGCCCACCTCCATCAGGCACTGTGGCAGGCCACAGGCGGTCGTGGTGGCTGGTCTCATCACCACATCCGAGTATCAAAGTTATGCTTCGTAAAGAGGCCTCCTGCATTCAGAGTTTACTAAGATAGATTATTTTCTCATCCTAGACTGAAAAGCAAGGTATTCTGAATGCAGATGGATTGTGATGTACCTGACAATTAAGACATTCATGTCTTCTGGACTTATAAATCTTTGGAAGCATTTTTCTGGGGAGATTAGTAATTACTGTGTTTTTGAATACTATGTACTTTTTCTGATTTTTATAATACACAGAAAAAGCTCCCTCACAACTCCTCCCACGTTCACAGTGATTTTTCACGCCTTGCTCGAAGCCATAGGCACTACTGTGGGCTGTGGTTCTTGGTGGGTGGAGACAAGAGGTTTTACCACATACGGCATGATTAAGGCTATAAGGTGGTATAAATGTGATTTTTTTATTGAATGCTGGTGTCATTTGAAGGGCAAGATTCAGGTTAATATTTTGTAAGTTCCTAGACTGTGAAGACTGAATACTACTTATTTAAGAGTCCAGAGTGTTAGTTGACCATCAATAATCCGCATCAATAATCTGTAAGTTTGATTATGATTTTTTTGCCAGATTACAGAGTACAGTTAGGCTAGAATATAATTCTAACCTGACAGCGCTTTTTACTGTGATGGGCATTTCTTTTACCACTTCAGCACCCTGCTTTTTGGCCCATTCCATGTTCCGGTCTACCAAACTCGAGCTATTTCACCAGTATTCCTTCTACTCTGTCGATTATACAAGAAACCACCTATTTACCATTTCAGCTACCCAATAAAGTGGTCAGAAATACATACTTCAATAATTTTTCAAATGCCAACAAGAAATGTGTTCAGAATCTGCCGAGCAGGCATAGCTTGCTGATGTACTACAATACATTAGTAGTTCAGCCGCTCAGTTCAGGCTGAGACTGGAACCTAGAACTCCACTTGACACAGCACGGTCACCAACTACTGAGTAACACTGAGCTGAGTTCGGCTCCTTGATCGCGTCCCAGGATTGGGGTTCCAGTTCAGAATCGCATTGATAGGGCCTCGTGATTCTGGGCCATTCCAGAGCTGATAGCTTGAACATGACTGCACATATTGGACCTCAATAAAACAATGCAGACATTCCTGTATCAAATAACATTTTCTCTGTTCATTAGTCTCGTTTCCTAGGTCTCCTCTTATATTATTCTTAATTTCCATTTGAATTTTTTATTCACAAAAACATATTTGTCGTTATGCAGACTACTGCATTATCAGAATACAGTGGTCCCTTGAGCCACTTAAAAATCTGCTTTCAGACGTGTTTTTGCCTGGGCGCTAGTTTACTGAACTGACCATTCTTAAGAAATAATGTCAATGAGGTTAGTCTGTTTCAGACCTCAAAAATATACTTTACAACAGCACTTACTTAAAATATATCATATAAATGTCTTGAGTTTGAGATGCACGAAACCGTAGGACCACTGCATCGTATAGTCAATGTTTCCATTCGTGACTGTGGTTAACCTGTGCCAGTTGGACACGTGCGTATTGGACGGTGACGTCATTCGTTTACTCTTGAATATTGGCAAAAATTAAATATAAAAGTTCACATTTTAGGCCCTAATTTCTCAAGGCATAGTGGACGCTCGGGTTTCGTTGGAAAATTATTTTTTAAATGCTGTTTGAGGTTATCAAACAAGAATTTGTCTGGTTAAGGACAAGTGTCAAAATTAGATTAGTCATTTCCAGACCCCCAAAATACATCTTCAAAGCACTTTTACGAAAATACTCTACAATTGTTTGTTTGGAAGTGAACGAAACCAGGGTCCACTGTACTTTCTCTTGTAAACTTATAAAATCTGGGAGATATTTTTGTGTATAATATATCTTCTATCAAATGAGAATAAAAAAACAAGAAGCCAAACATAAAAAAATACTACGAAAATACACTGTAAAGTCGCTGTATTACACCAAAATGGTCACAGTTTATCTGATAGCTGAGCTCGAGAGCACTGACAGTGGCTTCAAACCCACTTACCTGCAGAATGGACAATGCACGCATGCTTTACACAATGAGAAGCATTTTTATTCACAGAACCATGGCTAGGCTAAAGTAGCAGGTTATAAACATAAATGGAGAAAAAGAAGTTGAATGACATTTGGCTGCATGAGCAGCCACCAAAAAAAGAGAGCAGAGTTGGTGGTGACCCCCTGAAATGCAGAAAATATTCAGCCAAAATTAGTGCCAGATTGTTGATGGAACTGGATTACTGATTGCCAGATTAGGTGATGGCTGGACTCAGGCAGGCTAAGATGTTAGGTATAATTGGGTGGGTTGTAAATAATGTGCCTCTGCCCGGTCAGAGACCAGGTCTCGTGGTGGATCAGGGTCTGACCAACCAGGACTACATTGCCAATGTGATGCAACTGACGTACAAACCACAGCCCTGGGCAGCTGGTCAGGTACTGACCTTAGGTGCTCATCCAGTGCTTGAACATTGAAATAGTCTATTTGTAACTCCCTTGACATGCTGGGAGGCAGTTGAACAGTCTTACTTAAGAGCATAAGATTGGAGGAACACTGCAGAAGGTTCACAACTGGCTAAGGCAGGCACTATCAAACCACCACTGCAAGCTTATCCAAGAATTTACTCCCGTACCTACCATTAACTAATCAAACCCAGCCACCCCACCTCATATGTTTGTCCAAGCTCTTTTTAAAGCTACCCAAGGTTCTAGCCCTCACTGCCCTACTGGAAGATTGTCTGTTACCCACAACTCTGTTTGAAAACCAGCAGAACCTCTGAAAGTTTCGACAGCCGGAGCTCGCCAATTGTGTTCGCTTTTTTTTTTTTTTTTTTTAAACAATATTTTGACTTGGGTGATAGCGCCACTGAGTTGGGCGAGTTGGCTATCCATCTGGAGTGACGGTGGCCGTAGCTCCAGCGGGCACTCCAGCACTCAGTGTGTTATTGTTTACAAGTTAGCCATCACCACCATGCACCACCCACGCATTCATACCATATATATTGTCATTATTCTGTGGTTTTAGTGCTTGCAACTGCTGGGGCTAAGCCACCATGGGCCCCAAGAAAGCACCTAGTACCAAGCTGTGGTAAAGAATGTCAAAAATACGTAGAATGAAGAAGGAGATGATAGCAAAATATGAAAGTGGAGTAAGGTGTCACTGAGCTGGCCAGGCCTATGGCAAATCCTGATTCAACCATCTTCCATTTTGCCAAGAGAAAGAAATCATGATGTTGTTGTTGCGAAGGTTAATGCAAACAGAGATCTCAAGTGCTGGGAACAAGAAACTTTGTTGTTAGTGTGGATCAACGCAGAAACAGTTAGCAGGAGATAGTGTTACGCTATATAATATGTGAAGCAAGGCAGTTGCATGATGATCTCGTCAAGAAAATGCCTGCAACGAGTGCTGAAGTGAACGACTTAAAGCCAGCAAAGGCTGGTTTGACAGATTTAAGAAGCCAAGTGGCATATAGTTGTGAGGTATGGTGAGGCTGCCAGTTCTGACAAAGTGCTGCTGAAAATATGTTCAAGATTTCCCTAGGGCAGAGCTTGAAATAAATTCCAACTCAATAAAAGCCCAATTTAGACAACAGGCCTCTATTTTAAAGAAAATGCCAAACAGGACCTACATATAAAAGAGAAAAGGCACAGCCAGGACATAAGCCTATGAAAGACAGGCTACCTCATGATGTGCTAATGCCAGTGGTATCATGCAAAGTGAAGCCTTTACTGGTGTATCATCTGAGCAACCCGTTTAAGATGGTATCACCAAGTCTAATCTGGTGTGATGTGGAAGTCTAACAAAAGGCATGGGTCACTAGGAATTTTCCTGATTTAGTCTGGCAACGTGTTTGGCCCCATGGTATTGAAATATTCCGAGGAAAATAACTTGACAATTTAAGTGCCTCCTGATAATTTATCATTGCCTGGTCATCCTCCAGACTTACAGAGGAAATTGTGCAGCTGTGAGTTCATCAAAAGTGGAAGTTCTTGCTCCCCTAATACCACTCCCTCCTCCAGCCCATGATCAGCAGGCTATTTGCAACTTTAAAAACTACACCAAAGCAATGTTTCAAAGTGCTTTTGATGTGGAACACAGACATGGATATGACCCTAAAAGAGTTTGCTAAGATCATTTTCATCCCTGGGGTATTGTGTAAAAGCTTATAGGCACAGGGAGGACTACCAGGACTTGAACTCTGCTCTGAGAAAATTGGGGGGCCAGACTGTGTCCTAGATTTTGAAGGCTTTGTTTATTTCAAACCTGAGCCTGAGCCCCAGCAGGTAAGAAATTGTGAAATTGGGGCAGTCCATGGGGTTGATGTTTGTAGGAGCACAATGAAAGAGTTAACCACTGAAGATCTGCAAGAGCTTCAACAGCAACAACATATTCACAGTTCAGGAAAAGGGTCCAGAGGAGGAGGAGGTGAACCTGAGATGGAAGAAGGTGCCTTCTTTTCAAGATAAGTGAGAATCTGTATCAGTTAATGACGTGGCTTTGCATGATTATCACCCCAACCAAGATGTTGCACGCCATGGTGCGATGATGTTTAATGACAATGTCTTGTTACATTTTATATTGACAGCAACTCGGCCGCAGATGAGCAGAGCTCCCTGGACAGATTTTTTGTTAGAGGTCCAGTGACTCTCAACTGGTCCTAGTGTATTAAAAAAAAGGAAGTAACCCCAGAAAAAGTAACCTGATAATTTAGTGTTAATGAAGTAAGATTCCTCCAATACTCAGTGTACACTACTCCACCTTTTCCCTCCGCCTCTCCATTAATATCAATAACCTTCAAATGTAAGTGACATGTTATTGTACTATTTATTTTATTTTTATAAAATTGTGTTTAATTAATGCTGCAAAAGTTCTAAAAATATTTTATTTTGGTTACTTTTTGGATGGTCAAATGGATTAATTTTATTTCACATTTATGGGGAAAAATAGAATCGGAGTTCGACCAACCAGTTTCACCACTGCATTTTCTGGGGATTGATTTCACTAATGAGGAACCTGGGGGCTCACTGTACTTACCTGTGTCCTCTAATCCTTAATTTATCCAACTTATCCTTTCACTGTCGGGACTCCTCTGATTCTAAACTCTCACTGTTGAAAAAAAAAAAAAAAAAATCTTAAAATCTTAAGAATATTTGTGAGTGTTTAAAGAAATTTTTTTTAAGCATCACAACTATATAGAAGGAAGTTAACAGAAAGTGAACCGCTTATGCCAACATCGGCAACGCCGCTCACTCAGTAATATTATTTTTACTTTATTCTACCTTTTCTTTAATTTTAATATATTATTATAATCTTTGTAATTGTGAATTAATATAATGCATAATGTACATACAGTGAAAAACCCCGAGTTTCTATCACCCTTCTGAGTATCGCCACTTCGAAGTTTCCCGGCCGCTTTCTTTTTTCGCCTGACTTTTTTTGCCCCCGACTTTCAGCCGTTGCCCCGAGTTTCGGCTGGCGTACTCCAGACCTGTCCTCCTCTCCAAGCAGGCATCGTGGAGCCAGTTAGCTTTATTGTCTTGAGTAACATTGTCTCTGCGCGCTCATCCAAACATTTCACAATAAATCTAATAATATTGCTTGTTTATTGATTGTGACTGTAGAAATAAGCCATGTGGCCCAAAGAAACTCTCTAGTACAGCCCTTGGTAAAGAAAGTGAGAAACACTCATAGAAGTTAGAAGAAAGAAATTGTAGAAAAATATGAGTATGCATGGGTAGGTTTGCAGATGTGAAAACAATCACCAATCACTTATCCTAACATAAGAGAAAGAACTGAAGCTGATGTTGTAGCAGTGGTAGGAGGCAGACAGCGGTAGAGACAGGTGGTAGAGGCAGGCAGAGGTAGGGAAGGTGCAGTGTAAAGGTTTAATGTAGTGTGAGAGGTGAGTAAACAAGATTAAATGAACAAACTAGAGAATGAGTGTAGGAAGGTCTGAGTTTGAAACAAACCAGTTGTTGTTGTTACCAGCCTGGCCAATGGAATATGTTCATTCAGTAGTCACTGAAATGATCTCATATTATGTTAATTATGTGCTACATAGCATGTTTATTATAGTAATTTTGAAAAATATAAATGGATTAAGCAAAAATGTCTATATTAACGCTTTATATGCCTCAGAGATTATTATTGTGCATTATCATTATTACTGAGGGCATCTCTCTCAAGACTAATAACACACTCTTAGCGATTTTAATGTGTTCCTGCACGCCAGCAAAGGCACAAGTTGTGGAGTTTAAAGCAAAGTTAAGTTCAGTGACAAAAGTGTAGCATTAAGAGGCACATTAAGCCATAGAAAAGGATGAATGAAATAAACTCCTGACAGCATAAGCCGCTTCCGGGCCTATCTTTGCAAGGTATGTAATGTACAGACACCTGTTCATTTGTACATTATGGTTTTCTTATAAAAGAAGTGATCTAATGCAGTTAGCATTACAAACTCCAGCTTACTAACATGTCTGAAGGAGGAAAGAATGGGAAGATGTTTTCATAGGTGGAGCAAGAATGTCCTCCACCACCGTCCCCACAAAATTACATTTGTAATGACATACATATTTTATTCATTCTAGTGTGTATATCAGGTTTTTATGTTATTGTTTATTATGTCATATTAAAATAATTGTGATAGATTCATCTTGTTTTAACTATCCTGTATTATTTCTCACTGGGTTTTCTCCTGTTCTAAACTCAAACTTATTGGTTTTCTCCCCTTCTCCTATGACTATCGTTTCCTTTTATCCCTTCCACTATTAAAAAGAGCAGGTGGTGGCAGTATCTCAAGAGAATAGACCGCTACCGTCTATTCTCCCATATCATAAGGTCTCCCTTTATTTGATCTCTTATATTCTCCTATTTTTTGTCCACTCCGAGTCTCTCACTTTGAGGAACAGACAATATGGCATCGTCTGGTGTTCTGTCGACCCCAGGGTGGGCTGGGGTGGTAGCTGCATTTCACCAGGCAGCGGTGGGATTATTTGTGTTGCTTGGCTCTTCTAAGTGATAGTTGAAATCAAACGGAAAAATGACCATGGACATGTACATGTTTCAAGGATAAGGAAAAAGATTTAAAGTTTGATGTATCTGAAAGAGAAAGGTCCTCTATTTATCGCTAGAGTGTTTTAAGGAAAGTGATGTTTATTTTTGTTTATTCTTTGCCTTAAGAAAATCTCTGTGTAAATGTAAGATGTTATTTATTATTTGAAACCATAGGACTTGCATGACTATGAAGAATAAATATAAGATAACTGATTGATAATTCTAAATTATGGATTTTCAGACAATAACAAGGAAGCTCCTGAAAATGCATACCTGGACTGTAAGAGTGGGGAAATGTTTAATTCCAGTGAACCTGACATTAGTAAACCAAAATTCAGAAAATTCCATTGCAGATATTTTGACTGTTGAATTTGGCTTGAAGTTTGTGGAAGGTTGGAACAAGAAAGTATTTAGAAATACTATTAACCAAAATGAGCAACAGTAAGATTGAGACACTATTAATGTAATTTTTTCTGAACCTGAAACAGACAATGTACGTAGTGGGTAGTTTTATCTTATGCTGTTTTCTACGTCTATTTTTCTGTTATGTGGAATGGGAGAAGTGGTAATGACAGTTGTATTCCCTAGTATGACCTAGGTGTTGGACTGTATAGTTCAGGCTGTTACACTTTCTCTACTGCTGCTTTGAGCTATTTTGTGGGTAGTCCTTATACTGGGTTTTTCTCTCTGTGCTCTTTGTATGTTATGATGTGTTATTTTTAGGTTATGAGCAGGACAGTTTAGTTCCCTAGTAGAGGTCTAGGTGTTGAGCTGTATAGTTCAGGCTGTTCCTCCTCATTTTTTTTTGGTTTTATGTAGGACTGATGATGAATTTTGGACTGTATGTAGATTTAATTGTTAGTGTTAAGTGACTCGTATACTGCAATACAGGGATATGTGCACTGCCCTCTCATACTAAATGTTGGTGTTGTTGTCAAAGGGATGTCAGTTGGTATCGACGCCTCCTCGGAGGAGTGTTATTTCCTGCTTAAGTGCCTCTGTCGAGAAATCAGGGTGAGTTGTTTCTCTGCTACCTGAAGGCCTCCACCTCAGTACTTAGTTGCTTGAGTCTCTATAGGGCAAAAGGAGGAGTTGTGGAAGGAACACTTTCCCATGATAGACGTTACTGGAGTGGGGTTGTTAAAAATAACTGTCTGTCAGCTGTAGTTCGTATATCAGCCGAAATGTTTGCGACGTTTCAGAATACGCCAGAAAGAGAAGCAGTGTATTATTATACTGTATTAAAATTTGAAAAAAAGCAGTTCCCGAGTATTTATATTTTAATGTTTTCTTTCGTTTTTCCAGTACTTATTGTGATTTCACAACGAAGATTTATTTACCGAATTGGGGAGGTGTGTAATGAAGCAAATCAGCCCCTCAAGCATTATTTATGTAAGGTGTGATAAATATTAGTTGTGAAAATTTCATGACTGTCCTCACTTATATTTCTTGTCTATATCCTTATCTATTTACCATGTGCATAGTTCTGTAACTCAGGGGAAATAAATAAATGCTGTTAATTAACTCAAGAAATGTATTTGAACTGTGATTATCTTCGCATTCTGTTGCTCTGTTATTGTATGTTCCAATATGTTTTCTCTAGAATTTTTGTTAATCTGTAATATAGTGTATAGCATTAATTTTCTTTGTGTCTGATTGTTTTTCTAGTATTAGTATGCATTGTAATAATTATTGTGAGTAGAAATAAGGTTTATAGAGGCAAGTTGACCGTCTTGTGTAGAAATTTTTAAAGAGTTTGTGTACATGAGAGGGATTGATTCAAACAAGGAGGGAACACATGGAAGAGTTCCCATGACCACTCTCACACCTTTGTCAGCTTAAGACCTTTTCAACTTCTCATATTGATTATACTGCTGCTAACAAGTCTTAGCAGCAACCAGGCACCCCCCAAAGAGATGCCTCAAGAGTAGGAGCAGGCTTGGGGTTAGCAACCAGGCACCCCCCCCAAAGATATGCCTCCAAAGTAGGAGAGATCCACCAGAGACACTGATGAGAGGAGAGTGCTAGAGAGACCTGGCACACTATAGCCCTGGAGGATCAGACCAGACTTGAAATCTGGGATTTGGAAGGTCTCAGGATTATCCCAAAGCAGGAATGTATCAAGACTATTTAAACCTCAGTATGGAAAGTAATGGAGTCCCTTGGGAACTATGTGGGGAGGTGGTTTTGACAGCAGTAAGCCAGTCCTGCTAATAAGAATTGAGTATTTGTTGATAGAATTGTTTGGTGTATCAATACTTTCGGATACCCTTGTAATGTGATTATTAAATTGTAAGTGGTTATAGCTGGGTATGTTTTACTTCCCCCTTTGAGCCATGTATACAAGGTCCATGTGTTAGAGATTAAATTAAATAACCTATTGAGGTTATCATTTTTCTGTGGAGAGTCAAGCCCCTGATAAGGTGCCTACTGCTCGTGTTTTCAGGCCATGCTACCCTAAGAGCCAGTACTTATCAGGACCCTATCTTGTTTTAACTATCCTGTATTATTTCTCACTGGGTTTTCTCCTGCTCTAACCCAAACTTATTGGTTTTCTCCCTTCTCCTATGACTATCGTTTCTTTTATCCCTTCCACTATTAAAAGAGCAGGTGGTGGCAGCATACTCCCAAGAGAATAGACCGCTACCGTCTATTCTCCCATATTCTAGTAAGGTTCCCTTTTTATTTGATCTCTATATTCTCCTATTTTTGTCCACTCGAGTCTCTACCTGAGGGAACAGACAATATGGCATCGTCTGGTGTTCTGTCGACCCCAGGGTGGGGCTGGGGTGGTAGCTGCATTTCACTACCCAAACAGATTCTGTTAATGATCCATCTATTTTTATGCCTGTTTTTATGCAGCAATTTATATTTTCTCATACAACAATGCAACTCCACCCCTTTCCCATTATATCTATCTACATGGAACAACTTAAACCCTGAATATGACACTCAGCAATCATATCCCGACTCTTGGTATTATACCATGTTTCAGTTATTGCAATGACATCAAAGTTCCCAGCACATGCTACCAAACGTAATTGTTAATTTTATTTCTGGCGCTTGACAGTTAGTATAAAATACATTGATATGTATATTCTTGTGAACCTTTTTCAGCTTTTGTTTTACACAATTTCTGTTACTATCATTACCCTGTGTCACTCGATTACTGTTATTGTTATGATTTATGATATCAAAGCCTGAATCAATATTTTGGCCCTCATTATTTACCATTCCTAAACCCATACCTCTAACTAATCCTAGTTTAAAGCCCTAACAACATCCTCAACTGAGCTAGAGAGAAATTCTACACCTGCCCTGGATAAGTGAACCCCATCCCTGGCATACATGTCATTTCGGCCATAGAGTGGTCCCAGTTGTTAATGAATGGGACTGCATTATCTTAAGTGTTTGTCCAGCCAGCAATTTATACCAATCGCTCTGGACAGCCATTCATTTCAACACCCTTCTTGGCAAAATGCCACATATAACAGGGCTCCCTCCCTTCTTCCTAATGATGTCTATTGCTGCCTTATACCTACTAACTAAATCCTCACTTCTACGCTTGGATACATCATTGCCTCCAGCACTGAGGCAGATAATAGGATTGATCCCATTACCATGCATGATGTTGTCAAGTCGGCTAACAATGTCTTCCATCCCAGCCCCAGGAAAGCAAACCCTCTGTCTCCTACTCCTATCTTTCAAGCAGAAGGCCCTATCCATATATCTAACTTGGCTATCCCCAACAACAACAATGTTTTTACCTTCCTTGGTACAGTTCGTCGTGACGTTCCCAGTAGTCGACTCACATTCGTCTGGAAGCACAGAAAAGGAGTTCGAAGTTTCCACAGCAGTCTCTTCTTCTTCGTCGATTACTACTCTCCATTCGTCTTCTTGATCTTCAACTTCGTCCCATGCTGTCCGGCCACTGCCCAGGTTACCTTCTTGACCTGAGGACTCACAACAAGAGGACTACTACGAATCCTCTTGTTTTCCTCCGTCAATCGCCGTATCTCAAGCTTCGCTACCCTCAATTCCTCCTTAAGCTGCTGGTAAAGTGCTCAAAAGGGGGCATCTTGATTCAGTCCACAGGAGTACACTAGACACGTCTTCACTGAGCTAAGAACAGGTCACCACTGAGCTAAGAACAGGTCACCACTGACCTGGCTCTTATGTTATCAGCTATAATCGACTCTAATAATTTGCCTACAATTGATGTTAGACTTATTGGGCGGTAATTTGATGGTAACGACTTGTCCCCTGCTTTAAAAATAGGAATTACATTAGCCATCTTCCACGTATCAGACACTACACCTGTTTGAAGAGATAGGTTAAAAATGTTAGTTAAGGGTTCACAGAGTTCAATTTTGCATTCCTTAAGAACCCTTGAAAAAAGCTCATCAGGGCCTGGCGATTTATTTTGCTTCAAACGGTCTATCTGTTTGATAACCATTTCGCTAGTGACTGTGATAATACATAATTTATCTTCTTCAGGCCCACTAAAATACCTAATTCTTGGGATATTATTAGTGTCTTCCTGAGTGAAAACCGAGAGAAAATAATTATTAAAAATAGAGCACATTTCATTCTCTTTGTCAGTAAGATACCCATAATTATTTTTAAGGGGACCTATCTTATCTCTAACTTTTGTTCTATACACCTGGAAAAAAATTTTTGGGTTAGTTTTCGAATCCCTAGCAACTTTAATTTCGTAGTCCCGCTTAGCTTTTCTTATCCCCTTTTTAACGTCCCTCTTAATGTCAATATATTGATTCATAAGATGACCCTCACCTCTTTTGATACGCCTATAAATTCCTTTCTTCTGCCCTAAAAGATATTTGAGCCTATTATTCATCCATTTTGGGTCATTTCTATTCGATCTAATTTCTTTATATGGGATAAATGTTCTTTGGGCAGCATGTATAGTGTTCAGATAAGTGTTCTCTAAGTCCATTGTAATCTGTTAAATTAGACACATATGCAACACTTGGGTATCTTTATTGAGGAAACGTTTCGCCACACAGTGGCTTCATCAGTCCAATACAAAAAGAAAGTAGTAATAAAAGGAGGAGTTTGAGGTAATCAGTCCCTCGGCCTGGAGTCGATGTGTTCAGTCCATCAATCTTGAAGTAAATACAATATAAGGCAAATAGAAGTTGCTTATATACTGTAGACAGGTGAGATGAAGCAGGAGGAGGCGGGGTCATAGTGGTATCATCCACTAGTCGAAGTAAGTCCTTGTCCAAAGGTTTGGACAAATGTTGAAGAATCCCTTTGTATCAAGATCCCAAGTAGTTGCTGTGTCAGACAGGATGTAGATGAATGGTTCAGAGAACCGACAAGTTGTTAAATTAGACGTTTCCTCAATAAAGATACCCAAGTGCTGCATATGTGTCTAATTTAACAACTTGTCGGTTCTCTGAACCATTCATCTACATCCTGTCTGACCGAACTACTTGGGATCTTGATCAAGGATTCTTCAACATTTGTCCAAACCTTGACAGGTTACTTCGATTAGTGGATGATACCACTATGACCGCTCCTCCTGCTTCATCTCACCTGTCTACAGTATAAGCAACTTCATTTGCCTTATATTGTTTTCTCAAGATTGATGGACTGAACCCTCGACTTGGCCGAGGACTGTTACCTCAAACTCCTCCTTATACTACTTCTTCTTTGTTTGACTGGTGCCACTGTGTGGCGAACTTTCTCAATAAAGATACCCAAGTGTTGCATATGTGTCTAATTTAACAACTTGTCGGTTCTCTGAACCATTCATCTCCATTGTAATCTGCTAAGCGAAAATCTGGGACCGTTACTGAGTTATTCCTACTATGAAACTTCCATTCAATGCCAAAGGTAATTGATTTGTGGTCGCTTGCGCCGAGTTCCTCTGTAATTTCTAAATTATTAACAAGGGTTTCCTCGTTTGCCAGAACTAAGTCAAGCAGATTATTTCCCCTTGTAGGTTCTGTCACAAACTGCTTCAAAAAACAATCTTGAACTACTTCTAAGAAGTCGTTAGATTCTAAATTCCCAGTCAAAAAATTCCAATCAATTTGACTAAAGTTGAAGTCACCCAGAATAACTACGTTATCGTGCATTGTGGCCTTAACAATTTCCTCCCATAGTAGTCTCCTTGGTCCCTATCTAAGTTTGGGGACGGTATATCACACCTAAAATCAATTTTTCATGCCCCTCTGAAAATTCTATCCCGACAGACTCTGTATGTGTTATTTCAGACTTTATTCCCTTTTTATGCAACAGTTCAAGCGATCTCGGACATACAGTGCCACTCCACCCCCCTTCCCGAAACTTCTGTCTACTTGGAACAATTTAAAACCCTGTATATGACATTCAGCAGGCATGTCCCTATTTTTCGTATTGAACCACGTCTCAGTTATGGCAAATACATCAATGTTACCTGCACTTGCAACTAATCTCAAATCGTCCATCTTATTCCTAGCACTACGACTATTTGTATAATACACTTTTAAAGACCCTCCTTTCTCTTTACCCTTCCTGCTCCATTCTGTTTTTCCACTATACATATTACTGTCCTTGTTATTGTTAAGAATTTTATATCAAAGCCTAGATCTATATTTCGACATTCAGTATTTTCCATTTCTAAACCCATACCTCTAACTAATCCTAGTTTAAAGTCCTAACAACACCCTCAACTGAGCTAGCAAGAAAATCCACACCTGCCCTGGATAAGTGAACCCCATCCCTGGCATACATGTCATTTCGGCCATAGAAGTGGTCCCAGTTGCAAATGAATGGTACTGCATTATCCTTACAGTGTTTGTCCAGCCAGCAATTGACACCAATTGCCCTGGACAGCCATTCATCTCCAACTCCTCTCCTTGGCAAATACCACATATGACAGGGTTCCCACCCTTCTTCCTAATTATGTCTATTGCTGACCTATACCTGCTAGTCAGGTCCTCACTCCTACGTCTGCCAACATCGTTGCCTCCAGCACTGAGACAGATAATAGGATTGCTCCCATTACCTCTCATGATGTCGTCCAGACGGCTAACAATATCCTCCATCCCAGCCCCAGGAAAGCAAACCCTCTGTCTCCTACTTCTATCTTTCAAGCAGAAGGCCCTATCCATATACCTAATTTGACTATCCCCAACAAGAACAATGTTCTTACCTTCCTTGGTGTCGTTTGTGATGTTCCCAGTAGTCGACTCACATTCATCGGGTAACACGGAGAATCGGTTCGATGTTTCCACAACAGTTTCCTGGATCTTCGTTGATTCTACCTCTCCATCCGTCCTCTTGAACCTTAACTTCGTCCCATGCATTCCAGCCACTGTCCAGGTTCCTTTCTTGGCTTGAGGATTCTCAACAGGAGGATTACTACGAATCCTCTTGTTTTCCTCATTCAGTCGCTGTATCTCAAGCTTAGCTACCCTCAGTTCTTCCTTCAGCTGCTGGTAGAGTAGCTCAAGAGAGGACATCTTGTTCAGATTCACAGAGAGCACACAAGACACGTCTTCACTGAGTTAAGTCAGGTCCACCACTGAGTTAAGTCAAGTCCACCACTGTTAAGTCAGGTCCACCACTCAGTTAAGTCAGGTCCACTACTGTTAAGTCAGGTCCACCACTGAGGCACTTTCCACTTGACAGGTACTATCATGTTAAGTAAAAGGACACAAATGCAACTAATGTGACATTTTATTGTGGCAACGTTTCGCTCTCCAGGAGCTTTCTCAAGCCGTTACAAGCGTTACATGGACACAGTGGGCTATTATATACTCTCAAAGTGAGGTGAAATACTAGTGGTGGTCGAGGTAGTAGTGATAAGTAGTAGTAGTAGTAGTAGTAGTAATACAATAAGGTAGAACAATCAATATGCACATGAGTAAAAGGAGATAAAACAAATACTTGGGTAGTATAACATTAGGTTAGACAACTATTTTTGCTGGAGGTTGAAATATAGAAGGCCTGTAGGAGTGTTCCACATCTACGATGTGCTTGTGTTGAATTAGCAGGAGAGACTATGTGATGGTATGGTTAACTGTTTTCAGGAGGATTCTTGCTAAGACTTCAGATATGGTGAAGCTGCCTTATTGATATCTGTGATTCCCCTTAATTTGCACAGTTCCAACCAAAATTCTAATACAACTATTGCTCCATAATACTTAAGCTAGTCATAAGTTTGCCTAAGATACTCCAATATAGAATCTATATTATGCCAATATATCACCTTTATCATTAATATATAAACTAATTGCTAACTTTTTATACTAATTGTTAAATTCTCAATGTTTAAATTCCAGTACCTAAATTTTGTAAACCTAACCTTACAATCTGTATATCCATTGTATAGCTATTGAGTAAGACCTATCATAAGACTGCCTGAAAAGCCTAGGCATACCTAGGCATATTATTGGCCATCTTGTAATATCAACTTTAATGTATAACTATAAGTACCCCCCACCTTGTATTACATGAAATAAAGGATTTGAATTTGAATTTGAATTGTGTTAGAAACAGAGATAAGTGCTGATTCAAGGCACTTGCGTCTACGGAAATTAGTTTCTTTGATAACTAGTCGGGCGTCTTTGAATTTCATGAGATGATTGTTGGAAGGCAGCTTCACCATCTCTGAAGTCTTAGCAAGAATCCTCCTGAAAACAGTTAACCATACCATCACATAGTCTCTCCTGCTAATTCAACACAAGCACATCGTAGATGTGGAACACTCCTACAGGCCTTCTATATTTCAACCTCCAGCAAAAATAGTTGTCTAACCTAATGTTATACTACCCAAGTATTTGTTTTATCACCTTTTACTCATGTGCATATTGATTGTTCTACCTTATTGTATTACAACTACTACTACTACTACTACTTATCACTACTACCTCGACCACCACTAGTATTTCACCTCACTTTGAGAGTATATAATAGCCCACTGTGTCCATGTAACGCTTGTAACGGCTTGAGAAAGCTCCTGGAGAGCGAAACGTTGCCACAATAAAATGTCACATTAGTTGCATTTGTGTCCTTTTACTTAACATATTGTCGGTAATTCTACCAATATTAGGTACTATCATGATTGAGAAGTGCGGCAGCTAAGTATGCAAGATGGTAGATGTAAAAATTCCTTGACTGTTGATATGAGCAGAATTGATTGAGTGATGAGCAGAATTGATTGAGTGATGAGCACTCATGCGCGAGTCCCACTCAAATCCAACCCCTCTCACTCATGAATTTATCCAACCTACATTTGAAACTACCCAAGGTCCTAGCTTCAATAACCCTACTAGGCAGACTGTTCCACTCATAAGAACATAAGAACAAAGTCCCGTTCAAATCCACCCACTCTCACTCACAAGAACACAGAAATAAGGAACACTGCATCAAGCCAACTGATCCACACTAGGCAAAACCCAAAACCAATACCACAAACAAAAACTCCTACCCAACCCACCTACTCCATCCATGGAATATGCTTTGATAATCAGGGCACTATAAAATAGTTAGTGGTATGGGTTTTGGGGGGAAAACAGAGAAGTCCCAGTGTAGTAATATTATAAGTTGTAGGAGAACTAGTAATAGGCAGAATAAGGTGGATAGTGGAAAGCTAGTGACACTAGATGACAAGGACAGTAATAGGTATAGTGGAAAAACAGAGATGAGCAGGAAGGGTAAAGAGAAAGGAGGGTCTCTAAATATATATTACACCAATAGTCGTAGTGCTAGGAATAAGATGGACGAGTTGAGATTAGTTGCAAGTACGGGTAATATTGATGTTTTTGCAATAACTGAGACATGGTTTAATATGAAAAATCGGGACTTGCCTGCCGAATGTCACATTCAGGGTTTTAAATTGTTCCAAGTAGACAGAAGTATCGGGAAAGGGGTGGGGTGGCACTCTATGTCCGTGATCATTTAAATTGTTGCATAAAAACGGGTATAAAGTCTGAATTAACACATACAGAGTCTGTCTGGATAGAATTTTCGAGGGGTGTGAAAATTGATTTTAGGCGTGATTTACCGTCCTCCAAACTTAGATAGGGAACAAGGAGACTACTTTGGGAGGAAATTGTTAAGGCCACAAGACACGATAACGTAGTAATTCTAGGGACTTTAACTTTAGTCAGATTGATTGGAATTTCATGACAGGGAATTTAGAATCTAACGACTTTTAGAAGTAGTTCAGGATTGCTTTTGAAGCAGTTTGTAACAGAACCTACAAGGGGAAATAACCTACTTGACTTGGTTCTGGCAAGCAAGGAAACCCTTGTTAATAATTTAGAAATTACAGAGGAACTCGGCTCAAGCGACCACAAGTCAATTACCTTTAGCATTGAATGGATGTATGATAGTAGGGATAATTCAGTAATGGTCCCAGATTTTCGCTTAGCAGATTATAATGGACTTAGAGAACACTTATCAACTGTGGACTGGGGTGAAGAAGAGAGGTATCAATATGACAGTTTCCTTAACACTATACAGGCTGCCCAAAGAACATTTATCCCGTATAAAGAAATTAGATCAAGTAGAAATGACCCAAAATGGATGAATAATAGGCTCAAATATCTTTTAGGGCAGAAGAAAGGAATTTATAGGCGCATAAAAAGAGGTGAGGATCATCTTATAAATCAGTATACTGACATTAAGAGGGACGTTAAAAGGGAATAAGAAAAGCTAAACGGGACTATGAAATTAAAGTTGCTAGGGATTCAAAAACTAACCCAAAAGTTTTTTCCAGGTTTATAGAACAAAAGTTAGGGATAAGATAGGTCCCCTTAAAAATAACTTTGGGCATCTTACTGACAAGGAGAACGATATGTGCTCTATTTTTAATAATTATTTTCTCTCAGTTTTCACACAGGAAGACATTAATAATATCCCAGTAATTAATTTTTACAGAGGCCCAGAAGAAGATAAATTATGTAATATCACAGTCACTAGCGAAATGATTATGAAACAGCTGGACCGACTGAAACAAAATAAATCGCCGGGTCCTGATGAGCTTTTTGCAAGGGTTCTTAAGGGATGCAAAATGGAACTCTGTGAACCAATATCTAACATTTTTAATTTATCTCTTCAAACAGGTGTAGTGTCTGATATGTGGAAGATGGCTAATGTAATTCCTATTTTTAAAGTAGGGGACAAGTCACTACCGTCAAACTACCGCCCAATAAGCCTGACCTCAATTGTAGGCAAATTACTAGAGTCAATTATAGCTGATATTATTAGAAGCCATCTAGATAACCATAATTTGATTAATGATACCCAGCATGGATTCACGAGGGGCCGTTCCTGCCTATCTAATTTATTAACCTTCTTCAGTAAAGCTTTGAGGCTGTTGATCACGATAAAGAATTCGATATTGTTTATTTAGACTTTAGTAAGGCTTTTGATAGAGTACCGCACCAGAGACTGTTAAAGAAAGTGGCAGCTCATGGCATTGGGGGAAAAGTTCTGTCATGGATCGAGTCATGGCTCACCAATAGGAAGCAGAGAGTGTGCATAAATGGGGTTAAATCCGAATGGGGACTTGTAACAAGTGGTGTTCCACAGGGATCAGTCTTAGGCCCATTGTTATTTATAATATATATCAATGACCTTGATGAGGGAATTACTAGTGATATGAGCAAATTCGCCGACGACACGAAGATAGGTAGGATAATTGATTCAAACATAGATGTCATAGAACTTCAGGAAGATTTAGACAAACTTAATTCGTGGTCAGAAAAGTGGCAGATGCAGTTCAATGTAGATAAATGCAAGGTTCTGAAGCTCGGAGTGTCCATAACCCAAGCACTTATAAGTTAAATAACGTAGAACTTAGCCATACAGATTGCGAGAAGGACTTGGGGGTGATGGTAAGCAGCAACCTTAAACCAAGACAGCAATGCCTAAGCGTACGTAATAAGGCAAATAGATTACTGGATTTATATCAAGAAGTGTTAGCAACAGAAGTCCAGAGGTTTTATTACAGCTTTATACATCATTAGTAAGGCCTCACCTAGATTACGCAGCTCAGTTCTGGTCTCCATATTACAGAATGGACATAAATTCGTTAGAAAACATTCAGCGTAGAATGACTAAATTAATACATAGCATTAGAAATCTTCCTTACGAAGAAAGATTGAAGACCTAAAATTACATTCACTTGTAAGACGTAGAATGGGGGGAGACATGATCGAGGTATACAAGTGGAAAATGGGTATTAACAAAGGGGATATAAATAAGGTCTTGAGGATATCTCTCCAAGAGAGAACCCGCAATAATGGATTCAAGTTAGATAAGTTTAGATTTAGAAAGGATATAGGAAAGTATTGGTTTGGAAATAGGGTAGTTGATGAGTGGAACAGTCTGCCTAGTAGGGTTATTGAAGCTAGGACCTTGGGTAGTTTCAAATTTAGGTTGGATAAATTCATGAGTGAGAGGGGTTGGATTTGAGTGGGACTCGCATGAGTGGGTAGAATTGTCAAAGATTATTTCTTGGGTAGCATTGAAAATTGGGTTGAGCAAATATTCTGTTAGTGGGACGGATTGTGAAGGACCTGCCTAGTATGGGCCAACAGGCCTGCTGCAGTGTTCCTCCTTTCTTATGTTCTTATGTTCTTATAGGGTACTGAGGAGCTGAAGCACCTGGTTCATCACCAAGGCACTGAATATGCCGAAGCACATGATCTATCACCAGGGCGTTGAAGTAGCTGAAGCACCTGGTCCATCACCAGGGCACTGAATAAGCCGAAGCACCTGGTCCATCACCAGGGTACTGAGGGAGCCGAAGCACCTGATCCATCACTAGGGTGCTGAGGGAGCCGAAGCACTTGGTCCATCACCAGGGTACTGAAGGAGCTGAAGCACCTGGTCCATCACCAGGGTACTGAGGGAGCCGTAAGTTTAGATTTAGAAAGGATATAGGAAAGTATTGGTTTGTAAATAGGGTAGTTGATGAGTGGAACAGTCTACCTAGTAGGGTTATTGAAGTTAGGACCTTGGGTAGTTTCAAATTTAGGTTAGATAAATTCATGAGTGAGGGGGGTTGGATTTGAGTGGGAATTGCACATGAGTAAATAGAATTATCAAAGCTTATTTCTTGGGTAGCATTGAAGATTGGGTTGAACAAATATTCCGTTAGTGGGATGGAATGTGAAGGACCTGCCTAGTATGGGCCAACAGGCCTGCTGCAGTGTTCCTCCTTTCTTATGTTCTTATGTTCTTAAAGTCAATCAGCCAGCCAGCCAGCCACCGGCCATCCAGCCAGCCGGTCAGCCAGCCAGCGGGTCAGCCAACTGGTCAGCCAGCCAGCCAGCCAGCCTGCGGAATACATATTACACGTTCCAGAATTGTTTCTCTTTACTTAGGGCATAGGTTACAGAACATTCTGGCAGGATGTCACTACCAGTGTTACCAAAATTGAAAGGATGTTGCACATGGGTTTTTATCTAGGTTTTTGATATTTCCCCGACCACTTGTTGCCACATCCACCTCAAAGCCACTAAACTCAGGGTCAACATCACTTTCCTCTTAAAAGGTAAGTGTTAATAGTACATGACATCAGTGAATCCTTGGTGTTTGCCATGCTGTTTGCTCTAGCTGGTGCTCAGTTGAACTGGTGCTCCCACAAGGTACTAAATGGTCTCAGATTTTTTAATACTGCGCACACCGAGTGTTAAGACCCATTCTATGCTGACCAGGCTTCTCAGGCCAATCGTGCCAAATTTGGAGGCAGAAAAAATAAAACATTGATCATTCAATGCCCTGGTGATGGACCAGGTGCTTAGGCTCATTCAGTGCCCTGGTGATGGACCAGGTGCTTAGGCTCATTCAGTGCCCTGGTGATGGACCAGGTGCTTCGGCTCCCTCAGTACCCTGGTGATGGACCAGGTGCTTCGGCCCCTCAGTAACCTGGTGATGGACCAGGTGCTTCGGCTCCCTCAGTACCCTGGTGATGGACCAGGTGCTTCGGCTCTCTCAGTACCCTGGTGATGGACCAGGTGCTTCGGCTCCCTCAGTACCCTGGTGATGGATCAGGTGCTTCGGCTCCCTCAGTACTCTGGTGATGGACCAGGTGCTTCGGCTCCCTCAGTACCCTGGTGATGGACCAGGTGCTTCGGCTCCCTCAGTACCCTGGTGATGGACCAGGTACTTCGGCTCCTTCAACGCCCTGGTGATGGACCAGGTGCTTCAGCTAATTCAGTACCCTATTTTATAGTGCCCTGATTATCAAAGCATATTCCATGGATGGAGTAGGTAAGTTGGGTAGGAGTTTTTGTTTGAGGGATTGGCTTTGGGTCTTGCCTAGTGTGGATCAGTTGGCTTGATGCAGTGTTCCTTATTTTGTGTTGTGAGTGAGAGGGTTGGATTTGAACGGGACTTACATAGTTGTTGCGGGGGGTTATCGGGGCTTCTTGCTTGGATGGCGATGGGGATGGGTTGGACAAATATTTTTGTTGGTGGGTTGGTTTTGACATGGACCTGCCAAGTGTGGGCCAGTAGGCCTGTTGCAGTGTTCCTCCTTTCTTATGTTCTTATGTTCTTATGTTCTTACGTTTGGAGTGCTACCGGCAACAATGTAGATCTACGTTTGGATAGTTAAGGGGTTAATGGCTTGTAAAGCACTGAGGGAATCTGAAATGATCACAAACGTCGGAGGAGACATATATTTAATATGGAAAAGCGCTATGAGGATGGCATACAACTTGGTGGTAAAAATACTAGCTGAGTCTAACAAATGACCTTGGACAACATCGTCAGAAAACGCTGCCGCAAACCCAACACCGTCAGAAGATTTAGAACCATCTGTATAAACAGCAACGGCATGAGCATGTGACCGGAAGTGATCAAGAAAAGATGAGAAGCAGTTGTAGACATTTTTTTTTTTTTTATTGAAACACAAGTATAACATATACAAAACTCTTAAATACAAGAGAAAATATACAATAAGCGATAACGTAAGGCAAAACCATCATCCCAAATACTGTGTACAAGACATACATTTTACAGTCAATATCATTACAACAACTCAACACAACCACACACTAACTAAAGAGCAGATATACAATGCGCTCTCACAAACCTACACCACTGAGAGCACACCCTTTCACACTAATACATTATGAGAACCCCATAGGGTCTCGAGACCAGCTCGGCCATATCACAAAAGTTACAAGTGATACATCAATACTAAACCACACATCAAAACCCCAACAGGACAATGTAAATGCCCTTCCACCCACTACGTGCATACAAACACATACAACAATACAGTGATACACCCCCTAAGCTAACCAACCTCGATCCCCCACGCACAATCACACGAGCTCCAACAACCGCAGTCAATGCCTCACAATACCCCCCACGGAGACCAGCCCGTCGGATACCCCTGACACTCACAAGGACCACAAGACCCCATGGTGAAATCCCTGTAACCCACAGGAAAATCCTCACCCACCTTTTCCCCATAGAGGTCCCTATTTCGGCACTTCCTTCTATAAACCCGCCGCCAGTGCCATCCGTCGTTCACTAACCCTTTATCCCTCATAGCCCATGAAATGAAAACAAAATCTGCCATTACATACGCCACTGCCCTCTGAACCTCCACCCCACTCCTCCCACATCCAAACTAAGTGCCCTCAACACTGACAATCCACCCCCACTAAGCAAATCACACGCCCCAACCATTCCCTCACAACACCCAAACGCTCACAAAAATATACACTATGAAACGCAGTGTCATCCTCCCCACAAGCTTGACACATCCCATCTACCCTAAGACCTCTGTTACGTAAAACCACCCTGACGGTAAAACCCCATGAAGAAACCGGAAAAATACCTCCCCCACATGGACGAAGCCGCAATCTCCTTAACCTTCCCCAAATATCCTTCCAAGCATACAGAGGGACACCCCTTCCACCCTGCCACCTCCCGAGACCGCACCGCCTTCTCAAGAGTCCTGACCCTCATATGTGAAGGATCTCTAACAATAAGTAGGACCCGTAACATGTCCTCACATTCCCTTAAATCCCTCCCTCCCCACCACCTCCTTATATCCTCATGCAGAAGCCCTATCCCTCCCCCATCCCCAACCACCCTCAGGTAACCCCGCTTCACATAAACACTCTTCAATCTGCATTCCAATGGAATCAACCCTAGCCCTCCCTGGCGTAACGGGAGCGTGACACCCCCCTTCGTAACCAATCACAACCCGATCCCCAAATAAAACGAAAAACCCTACGCAACAACTTCTGAACGTCCCCCTGCACCAACGGGTACAATGCCGCCACATGCCATATTTTTACTATATAGCAACACGTTAACCACTATTACCCGTTGGTGCAGCGTGAGATGTGACGGCCTCAAACCATCTAATCTACCCAACACCCTCTGTACTACACCTCCGAATTAACCACCCTCGCTTCCCTCGCATCCCTCACACAAATCTTCACCCGATCCACTAAACACCACCTTCCACAAGAACTCCTGCCCACCATCCCCTCCCAGTCCCCGAATCTCATGAATTTCGACTTATCCTCATTTACATTCATACCCGTCGCTTCCCCCAAAAAACCCCAATGACCCTGCCCACACGCTCTAATCCCCCTCTCCCCCAAGAATCGTCGTGTCATCCACATAGCCCACTATACCAGGATTCCCAACACCCAGATCCCCTTTCCCTGCCCCCGAACAGACGCTTCTACAGCCCTATAAAATGGGTCCTGCAGGCATGCGAACAACAATTGAGACAGGGGCAACCCTGACGTAAACCCCTTCCCATCCTGACACGCTGCCCCACCCCCCCATTCAACTGCACACACATACTTGCTCCCCAGTAAAAATATGCCCAACTCACCATCTCCTTACAAACCCCTGCCACCTCATAATGCTCCACAACACTTCACGTTCCACACTATCATACGCTGCCTCCAATCCATGCTAACACCCCCCTCCCTCCTTCTGCCTACTCTCAATAAACCCCTGAATAACCCCATGCCCCACGTACATAGATCTTCCCGGCACCCATATTGACTCCCAACAATAACCTTATCTAAGACCCTTTTCAATCGATTGCCTAATATTTTTCGCAAATAACTTATAGTCCGCGCACATAAGGGGAAAAAGTCCTATAGTCCCTCACCATCGTCTGACTAGTCCCCTTTGGCACCATAACCACAATAGCCATAGACTGTGAATCCCCAAGACACCCCCTTCTTCATGACATTTAACAACTGCACTAAAACCCCTTTAAAAAACCCCCCAATGCTGTATATAAAAATCACTGGTAATCCGCCTATCCCTGGCGCCTTACCCCTGCTCATACCCATCAAGGCCATCCACACTTCATCCTCCACTATATCACCACTCAACCCTCCCTATCCCCCCTCTCAAGTCCACATTGCACCCAACCACCCATATCCCTTAAAGCCTCCTCCTGCACCCCTCCACTCCTCATATACGACCCATACCACCCATCCACATACCGTCCCATGCCCTCTGTCGTAACCAACTCTTGCCCCACCCTATACCCTCCCAAGTCCTCATGCACACACAACCTACAATTTCTGTCACTCGATGCCTACATGCCTGCACTCGCAGGACACATGCCGACGGCTTGTCACCCCATACCACCTCCTCTAACCCACCCGCCACCCTTGCAGCATCAAACCTTTCATTTTGGAAAACCCAAATTTTATCTTTCAACCCCTCTATTTCCACAACAGGGTAACCTGCACTCCCACATCCTCTCCCATAACAATCCCTTAACTGTCCCTCCAAATACCTAATAAGTCCATACTGATTATCCTCCCTCCCCGTCCTAACATAGAAGTCCCTTATCTTGCCCTTAGCCACATTGTCCCACCAGAGCAACAAATCCCCATCCACCGCACCCGGACCACAACCTGTCCCACAAACCCCCAAAGTATCCCTCCCTATTCCGTCTGAAGCAACCGGACATTTAATTTCCAATAACTCCCGTCCCCTGCGAGGCAACCCCTCCCCCCCCAAATCCACCAAAACCCCCCTGTGGTCCGAAAAACCACATCCAACACACGCACCCTCCTCACTTCCGCTCTCTAGTCACATATAACCGGTCCAGCCGAGCAGCATAACCTCTCCTCACAAAAGTGTGCTCCACGTCCCATGCAGCACCCCCACATCCACCAACCCCACACCATGTAACAGACCCCCCAGAACAAACCAACAATACCCCGCCCCCTTGGTTCCCGTCTCTACGTCTCTATGACGTGTCACACATTTCCCAATCACCACCCACCACCGCAATCGCAGGTAGCAATCGTAGGTGATAAACTAACACATCCCTCACAAAATCAGTCTTTACCCACCATCCGCCTCCGCCGGATCATAAATACACACAAAGGACACGATCCACTCCCCCATGATCCATCCACCCGTATGACCCGCCCCTCCCTCCCTCCTCACTGTGATGGACAATAAACGGGCTAGTCTCCTAATTAATATCGACACACCCCCTTTCAATCTCAAGGAGTGTGCAGCGTAAACAGTGTATCCTTCAATCAGTAACTGACAACCATACTTGGGGTTATGTTCCTGTACAAAACCACGTCTATACCATACCTCACCAAATACTCACGAAACCATTCACGCTCATCTTATCACACAAACCATTAATATTCACGGTAAAGCACTTGAAACCGACAGGGGGGGTTTTTCCCTTAGGCACTGGCCCTTGCCGACCCCCTTTTCCCCAAGTGCCACCACGGTCACTCCCAGAGTCTCGGAAACCACCTTTCAAGAGTCTCTGCCCCTTGGGACCTCCAACATCACCCCTCGCTACATCAGCCCACATCTTCTTCCCCGGACGTTGCCCGGTGTGAGCACGTCGTCCATATCAGACTGGGCCGCTCTCTTCCGTGATGCACTTTCTTCCTCCATACCCACCTCCTGGAGGCCATCGAAGTGCACCTCCGCCTCCACGTGGGAAACAGCCGTCCTGCGGCCGAGGGACAGCCCAGGGAGGCCACCCACCTCAGCTTCCCTGTCCCCGCTGACTCCAAGGCAGCTGCAGGTTCGTCCCACACACCTGACCTGGGGTGCCCAAAAGGTCCTGCAACACCATAGCAAACGCCCTCTGCCGCCCTCTCATCAGCCGCCATTACTCCTCCCACGGCTCAGGCTCCTGGACAGATGATTCCGGTACCCCTGGTAGGTCGCACATCCATCCTCCAAAGATTCTGACCTGTCCACCTCAGCACTCCAACTTGCACCCGACATAGGGTTGTCCGACCCCCGCTCCTCCGTACGATGCAGAAGACTCCGTTGATGTCCAACATCTTTTGGGCCCATCCTTTTACCACACTGCACAGCCATATGGTCATAGGCCCCACCAACCTGCATGTACGACGTTGCCCCCATAGGTAACCATGACTTGAGTCCTGAAGTCCTCCAACAAATGTAGGAAGGGTGGGATGGCGTAAGCTTTTAAGTAAACGTTCCCTCCAGCAGACCTTGAAATCCCCTTTCCACCCACCTGCCCACCCGTCGCCGTATGAACAGTTCCATATCTCTCAAAACTGTTCTCAAAACAGCCTCCGCCCTTTTAAATGGGCAAAAAGGACCTTGACCCAAACGTAGTACCTGGATACGCTGAAGAAAACCGTTTGGGCCAACACATCCACAGGTACTTCCTGAAACTCGACAATCCTCTCATACACATCGGCAAAGGCGAAGCTTAAGGGACCCATATGCACCATTTATAGCCACACCCACAAATCGTCATTCTCCAATCCGTAGACGCCCCGAAATGGTAGTCAGTAGAAAAAGAAACATTCTGGCCCACACCCGAAAATCTGATACACACAGTGTTAACTCGGGACGACCCAACTGCGCCATGTTGTGAAAATAACAATGTCACAAGGCGCCGGTAAAAAACAGGCTGTCGACGTCCGGGTCGAACACCAAGGTTGAGCGACGAATATGTTTTGTTTTGTAGACATTAGAGCTTTGGCGCACGACAGCAGGGAAGAACAGACATGAACTGTCAGAACCTTCCAAGGAAGAAGGGAAAAGGCATACGCTTAATGAACATACAAGGGAGGCAACTGGAGAGAAAACCGAAGTGAAGACGAAGAGAAAATGGTTGGAGTAAGCAGGGGCGCCAAATAAATAATGGGTCTCTACTAACGTCTGAGACCAACCTATACGTAGAAGGAACACGAAGGTCATGAGAGAGGACAAAGTAACGAAGGCATTGAGCATCACGACGATCAGCTAAGAAACATTCGCCTCAGCAGAGAGGCTTTCAACAGGGGATGAATGAAAGGCACCAAGGCATAAACATAGACCCTGATGATGAGGGGTTAATTTTGAAAGGGAAAAAAAAAAAGACATGAAAATTTTTTCCCGGAGTTTTTTTAAGCCCGGGGGAAAGCTCCTGGGGCGTTTCCACAAAAAAACGTTTTTGCCTTTTTTTTAACATATTGTTTGTTTTACCAAATTTTTTAAAGGTTGCAGGAGAAACAAAACCCCTTTTGTAAAAAAGCTTTTAAGGGATTCACCTTTTCAACACTCTTCAATAAACCATTGAAACCCACCTTCCCAGCAATTCTCAAAATACAAGGGGGGAGCCAGATCCACAAAAGGGGGTGATCAAAAGACTTAAAATTATAGACTGTTGTGTCCCTGTCCAGAAGACAAAGGGTATGTCTGATATATTTATTATTTCCTATTCATTTACTATATTT
>WNWK01020172.1:0-36346 GCA_009830355.1 Cherax destructor | reverse complement strand
CTCGATTCCTAACCGGAGGACGTTGGCCCGGATGTCGCCCGTTCTGCTGACAGACTTAGGGCCCGGAGACTGTGTCGTGAGCCGACTAGTGGACCCCGGCAGAACCCGACACCAACTGGTGATACCGGAGTCCCTGGTACCCAAGACTCTCGGATCCAGATGTCCCAGGCGCGCGACCGGGGACCCGCAGCATAAAACAGGCTAGAATGAAATATTTTGGCCAAAGATGGCAGCGGAAATTGCCAAGTATGTACACCAGTGTGTCGTTTGTTACAACACAAGGGTACGTCACGGGTCCCAATCCCATTCTGAAGATCCCATTACAAAGGAGCCCGGGAGAGAACTTGTCGACCTGTTGACGAATTTCCGACCCGGAGAAGGGTAATAAACACCTGCTTGTAATGGTAGATAACTTGACGCGGTATCGAGTTGACCCATCCCTGACAAAACGGCGGAGACAGCGCAAATGCTTTCCGTGAGCATATCGTTCTCCGCATACCTGCCCATGTTCTCTTCCCCAGACAATGGGTCAGAGTTCATAAATGCCACAATGAAGGACCTTGTTCCAGGTTTGACATTCACCCACCAGTAGCTCCACCACCCGGCGAGTAATGGTTTGCTGAACGAAAAAACCGCAAAGTTCTGGAGGTGCCTAGAGTAACTGTTAATCCGAGTTGTACTACATGGGATGACGCTATTCCAGATGTTCAGTGTACATTGAACTCTTCCTCAACAGCTCGATTATCGAGACACCCCATTTGCCTTGTACGGCTATGATAAGCGCTACCGAGAAATCCTGTTTGCTCCGCCTAGCCCAACTATGACGCCAATAACACCGGTATAGTTAAGATGCGGACCACAGCTTGTTTTCCAGCGAGTACGTGAGAACCTAATAAAAGCCACGGATAGGTTCACATCTGACGCAACGCCACGCTAAGGAAAGTAAGGTGGAACCAGGTTGCAAAGTTATGTTGCTCAACCCGACGCAGACCCCGGTATGCATAAACTTGTCCCCAAGTTTGTCGGACCTACCGTGTCCTACGACAGCCAAGGCAATAAGTTCGAGGTGAGGGAGATAGCTACCGAACTATCAGAGAAGCTCACCTGACCACATGAAGATATGATCATGTGCAAGTGAAGCAGAGTGAATCGCGGGCATTGCAAAGCCACAATCAGACTCAAACTAGTGACAACCCGTCTAGTTCTTCACCCACTATCCCTACGACAGATGACAGTCCTGTAAGGCTCCATACTTATGGCCTGAGACCCCGGACAGCAGTACATTTCTGTGACATTGACATACCTACTGACTTGTCCGACTCCTACGCTAGCTACGCTAATTGTTTGCTTGCAGAAATGGGGATTAGCGCACACATTGTATAGTTAGTAAATAATGGAGTCAGGTGGACAAACACCATGTAAATACGTAAAATTTATTCTTAGAGGGTACCCGTAGTATAATGAATTCATGGAAATAATGTTATTGTGAGTATGTGCATCCAGTGTCTTGTAAAGCTCGTATAAAGGCAAGGGCAATATCGCTCTTTTGAGTTAAATGTCACACCTAGGAAATGCTACTCAGTCATTGTTTGCAGATGTGAGGATGCTACAGCGCTCATGGATGTGCAGTCAAGTTGACGTCTGGCCCTGTGGACAACCTGTATAGAAGACTCTAGTTCCTGTGTCAGCATTGGCTTGTTCTGTCCTCTGTCCAGCTGTACGGCAGGCCGATTTTTCTCTTCCCAACTCACGTAGGGGAGAGTTTTTCGGCCTGCACCGCAATTTCCTCTTGTAAATGTCTGTGACCGGAAGCCAGTTTCCTGGGTAACCTTGCTTGCTTGTTTACACCTTGTGCCCTCCAGTATTGTCGTGTCGAGACGACACGCGTAGGTGGCCGAGCAGATAAACAGCCTATCCAGAGGCTGTTTCAAACGCGCTGCACTATGGTGCTGCCCTCATAGGCCTATCAAGGTCGGGCTGGTCAGCCATGCTTCTCTCACTTACACGGCCTACCTCACTGAAGCAGCATCTCCCCTTGCTGGCTCCCGGTCCCTCACGCTCTGTCCCCGTGTACATCCACCTTGCCATAAAACTGAGTTCAGTCATCGGCCGTATCTCTGCACCTACGCTACCATTCTACTGCCCAAAGTAAGCAGCCAAGAAGTTAGACTTAACAGAGCCGCCCCGAGCTGCCTTCTGCAGCGCCTTCTGCAGATCACCCCCGCTTCTCGATTTTTTTCGAATTTTTCATTTTTTCAAATTTTCCATTTTTTCAATATTACTTCTGATATTTTTTTTCTTGACTCTATGGAGAGTCAGAGATATGGTAACCCTATGGGGTAGAAATTTTCTCGATTTCAATAAAAAGAACGAAAAGACTCGTTTTTCAATATTCTATCATCCCTCCATTTCCTCGAATCAAGTTTTTGTATAACCCCCTATGGGGTCTCTTTTTTAAGTTAAAAGAATTTATTGTAGGTTAACACTAATACACATTTTTCATTTATTTATTTTATTAATACATATACATTTTCGGCTAACAGAGTAAAAAGATACATTTTTCCAGTCTTACATTAACATTTTCAGGTATCAATAAAAAGTCCCCATACGGGTAAGTCAAGTCATTGACTAAAATGAACATAACACGAATTAAGATTTCAGGTAACAGTCTAAAAAGATACATTTTCCATGTTTTCAGGTAATACGTTAATTTTCAGTCGTTTTAATACCCACTTTAAGATTTTCCACTTATAACTCACAATATTTTTTACTATTTCATCAGAAAACGATCCAATTCAACGAATTTTTAAGACGTTTCATCCACCCCAGCGCCTGAGGTCACGACCTCACCTGCTCTCTACCACACACACACACACACCCCATCTCCCACCCATCACAGGCCCACCCCAGCGCCTGAGGCCATGACTCACCTGCCTCTCTCTCTACCTCACACACACACCGCGCGCACACACACACCACACACACACACACACACACACACACACACACTACACACACCACACCACACACACACCACACACCAAACACACCACCCATTACCCATCACTCATCTCAATTTTTCCAGTTTTACTAATTCATCCAAAAAGCCACATCGCTCCACAGAACATACACACATTTTTACTCAATATAACCAAGAAATACATTGGAACACTCCAAAACACTCTTATACATCATTTGAATACCCCAAAACATCATTGAATACTGTGAAAACGACATTGAATACTATCAAATAGCATTTAAAACACCTCTAACTCATACACCAAACTACACTAGTCCCAAAATCACTCATCTCAATTTTTTTTCCAGTTTTACTAATTCATCCAAAAAAAGATCATTTAACCTATGAATACTTTCACTAAGATCACATTTTTACACATTCCCCCAAAACACCATTGAACACCACCAAAACGCCATTGAATGCACCCAAAACACTATTGAACACCACCAAAACACCATCAAACTTTCCCTCAAAACACTATAACCAACTTTTAAGATGACAAACCACTATCTAAGTACACTCATCTCAATATTTTTCCCGTTTTACTAATTCATCAAAAAAGTAATCACAAAAACACACTTTCAAAACACAATCACCACTGAACACCGCAAAAACACCTCTGAATACTCCCAAATCATCGTTTGAACACTCATCACACCCACATATATTCCCTGTTTTCAGGTAACAGGCTAAATCAATAACTTTCAAGACATATTCTCACATCCTCAACATCTCATTCATCATTTGAATACCTCAAAACACTATCAAACACCACAAATAACATTTAACCTAACCTAACTTTAACTTCAAATCACTCTAAAACATAACACATTACCAAAACTAACACAGTCACCACCAACCAACTAAGACATATCATAATCACATTTTTTATAAACATCCCCTCAAATCATTATAACCAACTTTATAAGATCATTAATCTCAATCCACTAAGATCACTCATTTCAATTTTTTCCCGTTTTACTAATTCATCCAAAAAAAGTAAAATCCATATCCAAAGAACATTTTTCATATACATTCCCTCGTATCACCAACCGAGAACACTATTACTGATTTTTCCTCGTTTTACTAATTCATCCAAAAAAGATCATTAGGACAAAGATCGCTAAAACTATGAATACTTTTTACTAATGGAACACTTCCAAACAACATTAGAACATTTCCAAATTACATTAGAAAATTCCCAGATTACTTTGAACACATCCAATACAATATTAGAACACTCCCAGATTACTTTGAGCACATCCAAAACAATATTAGAACGTCCTCAGATTACTTCCAAACAATATTAGATCTCCATCAAAAACACTCTTATACCTCATTTGAACACCACCAAATCACTCTTGTACATCATATGAACACCTTCAAAAACACTATCAAACACCTCAAATAACATTTAACCTAACCTAACTTTAACTTCAAAACACTCTAAAACATGACACACACCACAACCAACTAAGACATATCATATTCCCATTTTTACAAAAATCTCCTCAAATCACTCAAAATCACCATTGAATACTTCCAAGACATCATCAAACTTTCCTCAAAACATTCCCTCAAAACACTCCAACCAAGATCACTACTTACCTCCAACTCGGATAAAACATGAACACAAAAATACATGAACATAATCCTATCGCAAAAAAAACAAAACACACTTTCAAAAACACAACGCCTTGACCACCAAAACACTCTTATACATCATTTGATTACTCCCAAAACACCATTTGAATACTCCCGAAACAATATATAACATTTAACCTAACCTAACCTAACAACATCTAACCTAACCAAAAAATAGCATCTAATCTAACAACTTAACCTTCAAAAACACTATCAAACACCACAAATAACATTTAATCTAACCTAACCTAACAACATCTAACCTAACCAAAAATAGCATCTAATCTAACAACTTAACCTTCAAAAACACTATCAAACACCACAAATAACATTTATCCTAACCTAACTTATCCTTCAAATCACTCTTCACCATTTGAACACCTTCAACTAACACAGACATACACCCTCCAACTAAGTCATGGAACATTATCAAAAAAACTAAGACACCTTCAACTAACACCTGAGACATCAACAAAACCTATACAAGACATATTCACCAATCTTATACCTGACATGAGCCATATCCAACATCTAAGACAAATAAAAAAATCTAACTCATATACACAATATAATATATAACTGCAAAATACCATGTCACGATCACCACCAACTATAACATATCATGTACCCAAAAATCTAAGAAACACCAAAACTAAGACATACACTTCCAACTATATCATGACATGAACACACAACCAACTTATACACGACCTAATCACAACAAAACTTAAGACATGAAACATATACACAAAATAAGGCATAAACACAAATATTCTAAGATCCACCAACTAAGACATAATATGAACCCACAAACAAATTTAAACCATCAGTCAGGTCAAAAATCTAAGACACAGACACCACCAACTAAGATATATACACAAAATAAGACATAGGCACAAAAACACCATAATCACATGATAACCATAAAATCTAAGACATATTAAAAAATCTAAGAGATGCACACAAAAATAAGATAGACACCACCAACTAATATGGACATAAACACAAAATTTTAAAACATGTAACATTAAAAATCTATGACATAATAAAATATTCTATGATATATAAACAAAATAAGACATGATCACTATAACATGCACCCCAAACTTATACACGTCATGATCACAAACAAATTTAAGACATGAGTCATACATAGTACACTATCTACCAAAAATAGAAAACTATCACTTGATCACATAAAAATTGACTTACAATCACTTAAGTCATATGAAAACATAAACATAAGTCATATGATGACAAAATTTTACACAAATTTCATGAGTATTACACCAAGATCACTAGCTCATGTACACTTATAACATGAGAGCCACAATCTATAAACACTACTCATTCACCATCCTAACCACTAAATCTGCGCACGAACACTTAAGACATACAACAACTAAAAATATTAACACAACTTTGCCCACCAAAGATAAGTTATAACCTCCATAACACAAAACTGATTTACACTTTTCTCAAACTGAATATTCATACCACATTTTTCATTTATCATCTATGTACATATCACATTTTTCATCCACATCTTCCCTAAACCATCCTTCCTGGAATATTATAAAAAACTAAGACACCTTCAACTATCACCTGAGTCATTTTCAAAACTAACACAGACATACACCCTCCAACTAAGTCATGCTCAAAACCACTAAAATCGCTAAAACTATGAATACTTTTTACTATTGGAACACTTCCAAACAATATTGGAACATTTCCAAATTACATTAGAACACTCCCAAATTACTTTGAGCACATCCAAACAAATATTAGAAAACTCCCAAATAACATTTGACATCTCTAACTCACCCGCCAAATTACATTCTCAATCACATTTACACACATTTCATTAACTGAAATTACATCTCACTCATCAAACTACACACTCACCCCAAAACCACTAACCTACAACTAAGCCATGAGACATAAGCAAAACTAAGACATATTCAAAATCTAAGAAATGAACACAAAATAAGACATATCACGAACACTATAATATACCCAAAAATTTAAGTCATTTACACAAAATACGATAAAAGCACAAAAATACCACGACACAATTCACCACCAACCAACTATAACATATCATCACACCAAAAATATAAGAACCACAAGCTACAACATATCATCACACCAAAAATATAGGATCCACCAAACTATATTATATCATTACATCCAAAAATATAAAAACACCAAGACAGATGAACACATACAACTAAGACATGAGACATTACCAAAACTAACACACACCTCCAACTAATCCATAACATGTACGCCAAATCTAAGACATACACCCACAACTAAGGCGTGAGACATAACCAAAATTCTAAAACATATTCACAAAAATACCAGGCACGATCACCATCAACTATAACATATCATGTACCCAAAAAAAAATCTAAGAATCACCAAAACTAAGACATACACTTCCAACTATGACATGACATGTACACACAACCAACTTATACATGACCTAATCACAACATATACACAAAATAAGACATAAGCACAAATATTCTAAGATCCACCAAACTAAGACATAATATGAACCCACAAACAAATTTAAACCATCAGTCAGGTCAAAATCTAAGACACAGACACCACCAACAAAGATATATTCACAAAATAAGACATAGGCACAAAAACACATAATCACAACATATTTAAGACATAAGACATGATAACCATAAAATCTAAGACATAATAAAAAAATCTAAGAGATCTACACAAAATAAGATAGACACCACCAACTAACGCGACATAATCACAAAATTTAAGACATGTAACGTATTAAAAATCTATGACATAATAAAATATTCTATTATATAAACAAAATAAGACATATGCACAAAACCATAACATGATCACTATAACATGCACCCCAAACTTGTACATGTCATGATCACAACAACAAATTTAAGACATGAATCATACATAGTACACTATCTAACAAAAATAGAAAACTAACACTTGATCACATAAAAATATGACTTACAATCACTTAAGGCATATGAAAACATAAACATAAGACATATGAAAACAAAATTTCACACAAATTTCATGAATATTACACCAGGATCACTAAGTCATGTACACTTATACCATGTGAACCACAATCTATAAACACTAACCACCCACCATCATATTCGTACCACATTTAGTTTATCATCTATGTACATATCACATTTAATCACCCAAAATCTTTTCCCTAAACCTTCCTTCCTATACTCATCCTCATATTACCGCCTAGGGATTTTTTTTAATTCGACGACTCATCATGACGTTAGGAGACAGAGTAACCATCACCACTCTTATCGCCACCTACACTCTGGTTCTTAACGTCATGTTGGGTCGTCGGATTAAAAAAAATCCCTAGGTGATAATATGAGGATGAGTATAGGAAGGATGGTTTAGGGAAAAGATTTTGGGTGATTAAATGTGATATGTACATAGATGATAAACTAAATGTGGTACGAATATGATGGTGGGTGGTTAGTGTTTATAGATTGTGGTTCACTTGGTATAAGTGTACATGACGTAGTGATCCTGGTGTAATATTCATGAAATTTGTGTGAAATTTTGTTTTCATATGTCTTATGTTTATGTTTTCATATGCCTTAAGTGATTGTAAGTCAATTTTTTATGTGATCAAGTGTTAGTTTTCTATTTTTGTTAGATAGTGTACTATGTATGATTCATGTCTTAAATTTGTTGTTGTGATCATGACATGTACAAGTTTGGGGTGCATGTTATAGTGATCATGTTATGGTATTTTTTGTGCATATGTCTTATTTTGTTTATATAATAGAATATTTTATTATGTCATAGATTTTTTTAATACGTTACATGTCTTAAATTTTTGTGATTATGTCGCGTATTAGTTGGTGGTGTCTATCTTATTTTTGTGTAGATACCTTAGATTTTTTTTATTATGTCTTAGATTTTATGGTTATCATGTCTTATGTCTTAAATATGTTGTGATTATGGTGTTTTTGTGCCTATGTCTTATTTTGTGTATATATCTTAGTTGGTGGTGTCTGTGTCTTAGATTTTTGACCTGACTGATGGTTTAAATTTGTTTGTGGGTTCATATTATGTCTTAGTTTGGTGGATCTTAGAATATTTGTGCTTATGTCTTATTTTGTGTATATGTTGAAGGGCGCGGGGCGGGGCGCGGGGTGGGGCGGGCGCGGGGCGTTGCGCGGGGTGGGGCCGGCGGGGCGGGGGTTCGAGCGCGCGGAAGGAGACCGCTCAGGGATGAGGGTCTCAGGGGGTGTTGGGGGTGTGAGGGGTGCGGGTCTGCTAAGGCTGGTGGCTAAAGCTCTCGCTTCATACGGCGAGGGCCTGGGTTCGATTCCCAGCCAGGGTAGAAACATTGGGCTTTTCTTTACACCTGTTGTTTATGTTCCCCATCAGTAAAATGGGTACCTGGGTGTTAGTCGACTGGTGTGGGTCGCATCCTGGGACACTGACCTAATTTGCCCGAAATGCTCAGCATAACAAGTATCTTTTTATATAGTAGTATGTCACTGATGTCAGCTAGGCATGTATACCTTGTACATGTACTTGTAGTAAATAAAGATATTATTATTATTAATCACATCATAAAGACCACACCTCACATTAGAGTGACGGCACCCGACTTTGTGAAGCGCACCTGAAACTCTAAACAAGAATAAAAATTTATCTAATGTATCATTAAATTCTTCCCAAATTTTATTAATTATAAATTAATCCAATTTATATAAACCAAAAGAAATATATATTATTTTCAAAACTGCTTTTTATGAAACATGATTCTATTATATTCCTCTCAACCATGGACTTGCTTGATACAACTTTCTCAGCATTTTGAAAATCAATTGGATGGTTAAAGTCTCTCACATGAATAAATACAGCATTAGAATCTTGTCCAGTTCTAATGCTATATTTATGTTGTTTTAATCTTAGTTCAAGACTTTTACCAGTTTGACCGTAATAAACTTTATCACATATTTTACAACGAATCTTATAGACACATCAGTCAACATTTTGTGGGGAATATTTTATCAAAAGTTTTTTTATCAAGATTTTTAAATACAACTTTGATATTAAAAGTCTTAAAAAGGGAAGGCATATCAACCAAGTTTTCATGGTAAGGGAGAACCAACCTATTTTTAGTTGAATAAGGTTGGTTGTGTCTTTTTGGATTCTATAAAGTATTTCTAGCTATTTTAAATGATTTATCAATTACATTTCTTGGGTATTTTAAATCATTAGCTATTTCATAATTTTTAGAAATTTCTTCATCTATGAACTCTGGACTACAAATACGTAAAGCTCTCAAAAACATTGATAACAAACATTAATAAGTTTAAGGATAATAGGAACTGGCAATGGTAAATCGTAATTAACAAGTTCTTTAGATAAGAAACTTAGCAAATCATCAACTGTTAAAAACAACTTAGATTTAGTCGATAAACTAAGCACCTTGACTGACTTAAGTGATTTCAATATGGTTAGTTTTGATGTTAATTCCTTGTTTACAAAAGTTCCAATTGATGATTTACTAAGTTTCTTATCTGAAGAACTTGTTAATTACGATTTACCATTGCCAGTTCCTATTATCCTTAAACTTATTAAACTTTGTATTGTTGATGCAAAATTTGTATTTAATGATGAGTTTTACACTCAGAAGTTTGGAATGGCAATGGGAAATCCGCTTTCACCGGTTCTTAGTAATTTATACTTGGAATTTTTCGAAACAAGATTGCTTAACACAATCCTTCCTAATAGAGCTAAGTGGTATAGGTATGTTGATGAGATATTTTGTGTCTTATGCCTAAGAATGTAGACATAAACCATTTCCTTGTTAAAATAAATAGCTTAGCTTATTCTATAAATTTTACTGTTGAGTTCGAAGTAAATAAATCATTGCTTTTCCTAGATGTTTTAATTATTAAGGGTAACAATTATTTTAAATTTAACATTTACAGAAGTGACAAAGGAGAGAGTAGAACGAGAGGTAGGTGAGGGAAGTGCACTCCACCTGTCTCAACTCGCGTCCCGAAATGACTTCTCTGTGTTGGCAGACCCTGGACTCCATCATGTGATGAGTTCACAACAGTACCCGCCTGGAAACAGAAGGTCCGGGAACTGAGACTTTGTCATAAGTGTCTGGGTAAACACCCAGGAAGTGGCTGCGATCCCCGACACCTGAAATGTTGGAAATGTTGGGGTCATAATAATAATGCAGCTTGTACTCACTTCCATATTCACATAGAAAACGAGAAGATGCAGGGCCCAGCTGAGAACTCTCAGAGCGAGGAGGGTGAGAAATGGTATGGTGATACCGACAAGGTGTGGAGAAAGACATGTACAGTTCAGGACATTTATTAAAGGAAACGTTTCGCCATTCGTGGCGAAACGTGGCGAGGGACTGATTACCTCACACTCCTCCTCTCCTTTCAACTTTCTACTTTGTATTGGACGTTTCTTCAGTAAAGATACCCAAGTGTTGCATATGTGTCTAATTTAACAACTTGTCGGTTCTTTGAACCATTCATCTACAGCACAAGACTAAGATGGATGCACTCTCTTCAGGCTGGGAAGAGGAGATAGAGGAAGCCCCTACTTCATTAATCAAGGAAATCTTTGCCAAATGGATGGACGTCAAAAACTTTGCAGACAAGTACCACCACAACAAAGCCCAAACAAGCCATAATAGCATTGTCTGGTGGTGTCACATTTACGAAACATCCTGAGGAGAAGGCAGAAGCAAAGTTCTTTGGACAGATTTTTAGCAAAAGTCAAACCTGGTGATCTTCCACCAGGTCCACATAGTATTAAGCGGTGTTTAAATTAAATATTTTAGTGTTAAGCAGTGATTAAAAATTATTTTATACAACGCCTGCCAGCTTACATAAGGAGGATTACCAAAAGACCCCTGGCTATCTTCAAGAAGGCACTGGACAGGCACCTAAAGTCAGTACCTGACCAACCAGGCTGTGGTTCGTACGTCAGTTTGAGTGCGACCAGCAGTAACAGCCTCGTTGATCAAACCTTGATCCACGATGAGGCCTGGTCTCAGACCGAGCAGCGGGGGCGTTGACCCCCGAAACCCTCTCCAAGTAAACTCCAGGTAAACCCCATCAATGTATAATATGACAATAACAATAGGATTTTTTTTCATAGGAACAGATTAATCGTTTTCCCTATATTTCTTATAGGAAAATTCTTTTGGTATATGTCCTGTTTGGTATAAGTCCAAGGTGCTGGAGGCAGTGGAGATGTCATGTCTGAGGTCAATGTGTGGTGTGAATATAATGCAGAGAATTCGGAGTTTGGAAATTAAGAGGAGGTGCGGGATTACCAAAACGATTGTCCAGAGAGCTGAGGAGGGGTTGTTGAGGTGGTTTGGACATGTAGAGAGAATGGAACGAGACAGAGTGACTTCGAGAGTGTATAAATCTGTAGTGGAGGGAAGGCGGGGTAGGGGTCGGCCTAGGAAAGGTTGGAGGGAGGGGGTAAAGGAAGTTTTGTGTGCGAGGGGCTTGGACTTCCAGCAAGCATGTGTGAGCGTATTTGATAGGAGTGAATGGAGGCATATGGTTTTTAATACTTGACGTGCTGTTGGAGTGTGAGCAAAGTAACATTTATGAAGGGATTCAGGGAAACCGGCAGGCCGGACTTGAGTTCTGGAGATGGGAAGTACAGTGCCGGCACTCTGAAGGAGGGGTGTTAATGTTGCAGTTTTATAACTGTAGTGTAAAGCACCCTTCTGGCAAGACAGTGATGGAGTGAATGATGATGAAAGTTTTTCTTTTTGGGCCACCCTGCCTTGGTGGGAATCGGCCGATGTGTTAATAAAATAAAAAAATATATATATATATATATATATATATATATATATATATATATATATATATATTTTTATTGTACCCACGAACGAGTGGTATTGATCAAAAACAACACTGCGACTAGCCAAGGATTCGAACCCATGTTGTGTTGGCCCACCTCACGGTGAGCGAAAACCAAATGACACTCTAACCCATAGGACTACCTAATCGGTCCTGTAGTGGTCCTGTGGGTTAGAGCATCATGTGGTTTTCGCTCACCATGAGCGGGCCAAAACAACATGGGTTCGAATCCTTGGCTAGTCGCAGTGTTGTTATATATATATTTATATAAACATATATATATATATATATATATATATATATATATATATATATATAAGAACATAAGAACATAAGAATAGAGGAACACTGCAGAAGGCCTACTGGCCCATACAAGGCAGGTCCTTATCAAAACCACCACTACCTAAGAATTTATTCCCGTACTCACGACACTAATCAAACCCAGCCCCTCCCACTCATATATTTGTCCAATCTCTTTTTAAATCCACCCAAGGTCCCAGCCTCTATCACCCCACTCGGAAGATTGTTCCACGCATCTACAACTCTGTTCGAAAACCAGTACTTGCCTATGTCCTTTCCAAATCTAAATTTATCCAACTTAAATCCGTTATTTCTGGTTCTTACTTGGTTCGATATCCTCAGTATTTTATTAATATCTCCCTTGCTCACACCCATCATCCACCCGCACACCCCGATGATATCTCCCCTCATTCTACGCCTCTCCAGAGAGTGGAGATTCAACGCTCCAAGTCTATCTTCATACGGGAGACCTCCCATACTGTAAATCATTTCAGTCATTCCTCTTTGTATGTTCTCCAATGAACCCATATCCATCCTGCAGCAAGGTGACCAAAACTGAGCTGCACAATCCAAATGAGGTCCCACTAGTAATGTATAGAGCTGTAAAATGTATACCTCGATCATGTCTCCCCTCATTCTACGTCTTACAAGTGAATGAAGATTCTATTAACTCAAGTGCGAGTCCCACTCAAATCCAACCCCCCTCACTCATGAACCCATCCAACCCAAACTCGAAACCACCCAAGGTCCCAGCTTCAACGACCCCACCAGGCAGACTGTTCCACTCATCAACCACCCCACCTCCAAACCAATACCTTCCCATACCCTCTCCAAATCCAAACCTATCCAACCTGAATCCACCACTGCGGGCTCCCTCTTGGAGAGACATCCTCAAGACCCCATCCACATCCCCCCTATCAACACCCATCTTCCACTCATACACCCCGACCACGTCTCCCCCCACTCCACGTCCCACAAGTGAATGCAACTTCAGGGTCTCCAATCCTTCTTCGCAAGGAAGACCTCCAATGCTATGCATCAACTCAGTCATTCCACGCTGAATGTCCTCCAACGAACCCATGTCCATTCTGCAACATGGAGACCAGAACCGAGCTGCGCAATCCAGGTGAGGCCCCACCAACGATGCACAAAGCTGCAACACAACCTCTGGACCTCCGTTGCTAACACTTCTTGATATAAATCCCAGGGTAGTTGATGAGTGGAACAGTCTGCCTAGTAGGGTTATTGAAGCAAGGACCTTGGGTAGTTTTAAATTTAGGTTGGATAAATTCATGAGTGAAAGGGGTTGGATTTGAGTGGGAATTGCACATGAGTAAATAAAATTATCAAAGCTTATTTCTTGGGTAGTATTGAAAATTAGGTTGAACAAATATTCTGTTAGTGGGATGGAATGTGAAGGATCTGCCTAGAATGGGCCAACAGGCCTGCTGCAAATAGATTACTGGGATTTATATCAATATATATATATATATATACATATATATATATATATATATATCTTACAAGGTACACGTACGTTCGGCCTCCGGATGGAGTGGCAGGCTCTAGGCTGGAAAATGGGTCATGGTCTGGCCAGGTGGGGATGGTTATGAGGGAGGTGAGTGTAGTGATGTTGTTGTTTATGTCTTTTGTGTATAACCATCCAGAAATGGAAAAGTTATTTTTTTTTCTTTTGATTTTCTCTGATTTTAAATATTGTCTCTCTCTCTATTATACCATAAATATTTATATTTTATTTGTTACACTGCCAATAAATATAAATTGTTTCTTTTTTAGTCTTAAATAGAATTTATATCTTTTTTTTATTTGAGATCGTTTAAAAACTTATGAGAGATGACTTCTTTGAAAATTTATTCAATTTTTATTATTTTTTATTGTTAAAAATGCTTTAAAGATATTTTTTTTGTATATTAAAAGTATGAAGTTATAATTAACAAGTTAACAAGGCCCCCTCCCTGGATTTCTTGTATAGGAAGTGAGCCTCGTTGCTAACCTTTTCTCGCTTGAGAGAAATAGAGCCATGGTGGTGGACTACACTGTCCCGGTGTTGGTAGACTACATGAGGATGTTGGCACATCAAGGCGCCCCTGAGGTAGACACCTGGGGATTCCTGTTTCCCCTCACACCACTGGTGTGGGCGGTCATCCTGGCTTCCCTGATCATACTTGCTGTCTCCCTCTTCTTCTTGTACTGCTGCTTCTCTGTCAACACTGATTGTCAAAAGATCTGGTTTCAGGTTGTCTTTGATTACCTTCGAATATTATTACAGCAAGGTAAGTGTTGATTTCAGATGTTTATAATGTTGAGTTTCCTACATATGAAGAAATCGTTAAGTTACTTTATGATGAAATATGTCCCATCGTTAGTTATCAGGTGTGAGCTAACAAACATCTGCCCATAGTTATGAAGGAGTGAAGTTAATCTGGATCCTTCATGATCAGAGAACATTCTCAATACGAGGATGTCTAAATGTTAGTGAAATAAGAGATATCACAGTTGGTTGGGTCCTATTAAAGTAACTCACGGTCAGAGTATTCACGATGCAAAGAAGAGTAAACATGAGTGAGAAAACAGATCACCAGTAGACCAAGCCATACTGTATATTCATGTTCATTTATTTTTGCATTTCGATTTATACTTGGTTCTTCTCAAAGATCAAAAAACCTCATTGGTCACAGTGCCTAGTTATGACAAAAGTTGATAAGAGTTTCCTCTAAAATATTTCTATTTTGTGTTCTTTAATGTTAAGCTTTATGAAAAACATTGGACACTTTTGTTATGGACTAGATAATTATTTTTGAGTAAATATGTTCCATAAATTGCTATTAATGCACTGAAAACAATACAGTTGTTATCCATTCAATAAAATTCATAAATGGAGCTCTTAAATAAAAATATTCCTCTTCGTGGTGGGGAATTAGGGTTTGTGACGGGTCTGGGAGGCCATTGGCACACCCATCACTGCTGCAGCCTCTATTCTGTCCTTTTCCTCTCGTCGGTGGGGCTAAACAACTATACTCAATCAATTAGGTGGTTTACATCGCTCTTCACAGTTAGGCTTCCTGCTGATCCACTAACGTTTTGTAGTCTGGATTAACAGTTCTTGGATATTTCTTCGTGGTTCATGAACGTTGTTGATAGTTGGGTCAGGTTAGAGATGATGTAAGGGACGGTGCAGCTGAAGGAGGAAAGGGGAAGTATTGGTCGTGGGCCAAGTAAGCATGGGGGGAGGGGGCAGGTACCCTTTTGGACTTGTGTGTTTAGTCTTATGTTGGTAACTAACCTATACCATTCGCCTTTCCTCACCTTTCATGTTAGAGGTCATAGTTCTTCTATAAATTGGTCCTCTGCCCTTCTAGTGTTCATGGCAATTATGAACAAATACATATAATATGATTTGGTTTCAGTGTATATCTGTCTGTCTCAATGCATTATTTATTCCTATAATCTTTTGGAACAGTGACTAATGTATTCTAGCCTTTTCTCTTTACTTATCTCCTGTATTTTCTACACCTTTACTGTCCTCTTTCTGTTAACTTCCGTCTTATCTAGCATTGGCCACTAGGCCTACTGCACTGTTCTTGTTATTTTATTTGTTCCATTGTGAGTGAGAACCTATGGAAGTAATCACCAGAACCATCTCCAGTTCTTGACATGTTAGTACAGAATTAGTGTATTCGGTTAAAATTACAAACATAATGGGGATTTCAGCTTCCTTGATTTCCCGTGTGCCTCACCCGTGTGCCGCACCCGTGTGCCGCACCCGTGTGCCGCACCCGTGTGCCTCACCCGTGTGCCGCACCCGTGTGCCGCATGTGCCGCACCTGCCTTCAGCCTTGTTTGAGCCTAAATCCTTCCAGAAAACTACCTCTTTATACCTTACTTTTCGCATATATTAACCGCATAATATCCTGTTTACTACTCTTGAACTTAGGTCAGCAGTGCCAGTGTCAACCACGGGAAGGTGGTGTTCCCATACTTAGGTCAGCAGTGCCAGTGTCAACCACGGGAAGGTGGTGTTCCCATACTCAGGCACTGACAACCTTCAGCACTGCATCTCTTATTGCCTCTCTTCTGTTGCTAAAGAGTTTTATGTTAACAGTAGAAATCTATTGACGTCATTAGTTTCTGAAAGCAAAGTATGTCTGGTCAGGTTTATATTCACATTAGACCCATGACTCTTACTATTTCCATTTACAATTTAATATAACATATGATTGATGGGAGACTACTGGGGTACCTGTCGACTCACAACTTATCCATCTCGACATTAGCTTGGACATAAAAGCGGTAGTACCATTATTAACCCATTACTCTTGTTCGGTATGTACATTTGTTATGTCATTCTCAATGGTCAGTTTGCAGTAGTGTTTTTTCAACCTATTAAAAGCTTGTTACAATGGCAAGCGATATCACAATTCATCCCAGGCCTATTACGTAGTCCTGCGAGACCTACTTCACCGTTTTGTCAAGACGTTCATGACAGATCTGTACTTTAATATGTGGATCAAAATCACCTATTTAACAAAGTTTGTTCACATAGCGTTTAACGAAGGTATGGTCAAAGAAAAAAAAATAAATAGCTTGAATAAAACCCCTGGAGAATTTTGCCTTCTTAATATGTGGATAATTGCGCTGTTGAATGTGTTTTAAACATTCAGCAGTTATCCACCTGCTTACTGGGTGCAGTTATCCACCTGCTTACTGGGTGCAGTTATCCACTTGCTTACTGGGTGCAGTTATCCACCTGCTTACTGGGTGCAGTTATCCACCTGCTTACTGGGTGCAGTTATCCACCTGCTTACTGGGTGCAGTTATCCACCTGCTTACTGGGTGCAGTTATCCACCTGCTTACTGGGTGCAGTTATCAACCTGCTTACTGGGTGCAGTTATCCACCTGCTTACTGGGTGCAGTTATCCACCTGCTTACTGGGTGCAGTTATCCACCTGCTTACTGGGTGCAGTTATCCACCTGCTTACTGGGTGCAGTTATCCACCTGCTTACTGGGTGCAGTTATCCACCTGCTTACTGGGTGCAGTTATCCACCTGCTTACTGGGTGCAGTTATCCACCTGCTTACTGGGTGCAGTTATCCACCTGCTTACTGGGTGCAGATGACTTCAGGTCCAGCTGGGTCATATTGCATGCCTTCAGATTCTCATTAAGAACAAATTTTTATAATATTCACTCAGCGTCCCTTTATTTCCTGGTTGCTATTCTCCCTGTATGTTAGTAGTAGCCTGATCAGCCTGCCTGTTATATTTCTTAGGTTCCTCGTTCATTATCGCTTGTCACGGTAATATGACATGCAAGGCTCTGAGTCTGACCATATTAAATTTATTTAAAACAAAATTAAGCATCCTCTGTAAAAGGCTTTTTGTTTTTTTCAAATTTTGTTCTATGGTGTACTGTATCTAGTGAAACATTTATTTAACTATGATCATGTACAGGTAACTCTTGATCAGTATTTTGTAGACCATTCAAAATTTTGGTTTCCTTGATTAACTTGAAACTTCTTGTGGTCATCTGTGAAGTGTCAACACTGGTGACTCATCAGCTGTGAAGTGTAAACATTGGTGACTCATCAGCTGTGAAGTATCAACATTGGTGACTCATCAGCTGTGAAGTGTCAACATTGGTGACTCATCAGCTGTGAAGTGTCAACATTGGTGACTCATCAGCTGTGAAGTGTCAACATTGGTGACTCATCAGCTGTGAAGTGTAAACACTGGTGACTCATCAGCTGTGAAGTGTCAACATTGGTGACTCAGAAGAAGATTGGAATTGTTATTAAAGTGTAGGTGACATGTCCTAAATAATATGATGTATTTTTCGTAAAATGCGTTAAATATCCATCTACTGGACCGCTTTATTCCTTTAGTTGAAGTAAGTGATAATACCCAAAACGTCTTGACTGTGCAGATGCAAATTTGACATTTGCTACGATTTAAAAATTTGGAAATGCTGGATACAGAGAGAAAATTGAAAAATTCCTCTTTACATTATCTTCAAATATTCTGCGATCTTAGGTTGTCTTCATCTGAAGATTCACATATTTTTTGAGTTGTGTGAGAAACAATTTTCCAATGTTGATAAATCAATTAACTTCTTCCCAATATATTAAAGACTGCTTCTTCCTAATTGACACTAAATTCTGGTGAATCTTAATCACATAATTTTGCTACAGATTATAGACTGTGAAGATGTGTCTATTTACTAATATTAAATATTTAGTTTTTAATGCGAATAAGTAATGAATGCATCATCTAATAGGCTTCATTATTTCAACGGTGATGTTTCCTACACAGCGGAAACATTGGATTAATATTGGACTGTGTACCAGGTAAAGTTTCCTTTAGGCTTTATTTTGTAGGTCATAAAAAAATTCCAGTTTCATAGAAAATCTGTTATATTTGTTATGACAGAATTTTAACGAATTTGAGTATAAAAAACTGAGAAATGTTGAATATTTGCACTTTTTGTTAAGTTTAATGAACCAGGCCCCGTGGCCTGGTGGCAAAAGCTCTTGCTTCACATGTTGAGGGTCCGGGTTCGATTCCCGGCGAAGGGGTGGAAACATCGGACGTGTTTCCTAACACCGGTTATCTATGTTCACCCATCAGTAAAATGGGTACCTGGGTGTTAGTCGACTGGTGTGGGTCGCATCCTGGGACAAAACTGACCTAATTTGCGGGAAATTCTGGGCCTAACAAGCAGTGTTCTATATAGTAGTATACCACTGATGTCAGCTAGGACTGAAGATAGTAATTCAGAACTGGAATGGCAAATATGGTAATAATAATTGTTGGGGTAGAAACAATGGTGAATAATTATTTCAACCTGATAAACACGTTACAACTGATGTACTGAACATACAAATTAGATCCTGGAAGTGTCTTAAACAAAGGTTTTGAAACAGTTGACTGATAACAACGGTGCTGCGTCTTAAGAAAGAAAAAGTGTTGAGGGTGACTAGGGTAGAGCATCTGTAATGTCCTAGCGTCGTGTTTACCATCTGAGTATCAGAACGCAGACCAAACAAGTGAGAGTAATTCATGTGCAGCCTCAGGCGACTATTTATACTTTTTGTTTTCGTATGAAGAATAAATAATTATTAAAATAATTCATATTTAACTCTATATTCACCTGGGTCATTCAGCGAAAGATGTGGTGGAGACTTGATCCTCCGTCTCCTGAGTGTCAGACAGATGAGCTTCCTCTTTGTACTCGCCTTATGTCCTTCGATACATAGAGTGATACAGATTTGTGACTTGGCATGTTTTTAAATTAATCACACAAAAAATATCTTACTATAAAACAGCTTGCATTTGATCTTAAGATTAAATAAATATATTAGAGATAACAACAACCAAAGACTTTAGAAGAGCACCTTGGACGCTTAGGTGATTTCTGCGCAACCGGGAAAATTCCCTGAATCATTCCTGTATTCACCCATTTGGGATTAATTTTCATGTAATCTAATTTCTCTTTAAGAATAGATATAGTTTGCTCACATTATTTCGAAGAAAATAAATAAATATTGGTTTCCTTCACAGTTGTAAGATCTCCCTGGAGAGGAACACTAGCCAGATAACCTCAGAGCTACACACCTGCAACATACAAATGTAAGATCTCCCTGGAGAGGAACACTAGCCAGATAACCTCAGAGCTACACACCTGCAACACAAAATCATTAAAATCTAATTGACGATTGTCTGGCACTTTTGCTGCATAATTTTGTTAATAAACCTGGAGTATACATGGAGAGTGTTCCGGGAGTCAACACCCCGGCGGCCCGGGCCATGACGAGGCCTCGCAGTGGATCCGAGCCTGAACAACCACGCTGTTATGGCCGGCTGTACGCAAACCGACATACGAATCACAGCTCGGCTGGTTTAGTACTGACTTTAGATACCTGTCAAGCTCCTCTTGGTAATTTCCTTTATGCATGCTGGGAGGCAGTTGTAGACAGCCTGTACTGTCTGCATAGACAGCCTATGCTGTCTGCCGGCCGAGCATATGTAAGCTGTAAGCTTACATGGCTAGTTCCCATAATTTCCGCCAGAGAGCAAGCCGGTGGGCATGCCAGCCTGCACACCCCTGCCTCTCTCTCACTCATGCAGCTTCTTTGACACAGACAACAAGGCGTACCTCTCCCTCTCGCAATGGGCATGGCCCACCCGGGCCATGGTCACACACACGCAGCCTGTATACCCCGCACTTTATTTTAATAAAGTAGAAGCCTCCGAAGCCTTATCATTTCAACCACACCTGCAAAACGCCAAATAACTAGCGTTATAAATGGTGAAAGCGGTGCCTCGCAGCGGTTGTATTTGCCCGAGAAGGAAGGAAGAGGAATGAAGTCATCTTTACTTCATCACTCTACACAAGAAGCATTCATCTCTCAACGAGTTATCCTGATGTTGTGTCTGCAAATCTCAGCATCCAGACACAGGTACAAGCAGGATTCAGGCCGAAATTTGCCTAATTCTCCTAGAAATGGCAACAGACTTTATGCCACAGCGTCCCACGCTGTTTCTCAGTCACATGCTCAGCTTTACCAGCATGTTCTGCTGTTGTTGTTCAGCTCATCACGGCTATTTCAGCAAATCAGAGGTGAGTTTGTGGGGATTTCAGCGTCCAGTGTGACCATGTTTCCCTCGTGTGGTGTATGGGTGAGGGAGGTAGGCGCGCGGCCCTGTCTCTCACCATACACGCCCGCATTAGTGTATGCCACACACTCCACTCACTGCTCTCACTCCCTCTGTTAGTTACCATTTTGTCCTAGGCACATGTCAATTAGACACTAGGCCTGTTGTATGTATGTGTGTGTGTGTGTGTGTGTAAGGAAACACTTCGAAATGTTTCTGCCCCACCGGGAATTGAACCCGGCCCCTCCGTGAGTGAAGCGAGAGCTTTATCCACTAGGCCACCGGGGGCGCCATGGTTCCTGTGATTTTCCTAGTGAATTCTTGCCAGAACTGTGTATCTGAGTGTCTGAGGCCACTGGAAGCCACGTGGCTTACTTGGGGTGATCACCAAGCCACGTGATCAGGAAGCCATGTGGTGTGTGACCAAGCCACGTGGGATGATCACCAAGCCACGTGGGATGATCACCAAGCCACGTGATCAGCAAGCCACGTGGGTTGTGAGTAAGCCATGTGGGTTACCAAGCTAGATGTCCCAAGCAACATGCTGTGGTCTGCTGCCGCATCAACTCATGACGTCACCATGCTGATGACGTCACGATGTTGCCTGACTCCACTGATGTCACCCTGGACGACTGCCTGGCGTCACCTCGTGATGTCACCCCATGACATCCATCACGACGTCACTCCAGGACGTCACCTATGATGTTGCCTGAAGTTCCTCGCGACATCACCCACGACGTCTGCTGACGTCACTCGCGATGTCACTCCATGACATCACCTCACGACGTCACGCCTGACATCACCACATGATGTCCCAGAGTGTTGTAGTTTTCACAGTGAGCATTTTATTTTCATTATTTTCGAGAAGTTTGAGAGAAGATATATGTCGTGTGTTAATTAATGCCTCTCAGTCAGTGCTCTCACATGTTATGTAATACTTAATGTCGATTTTTATACAGAAAAGCGTCATTTGCTTGTAAGCCATGTTGTACCGCATGTGAAGTATGTGTGCAGTTTTCTCGTGTGTCCTATGTAGCACCTGTGTGTTACTTTGTCACCCAGTGTGAACCATGACCCCCTGGGCCATGGTTCACAAAACACAGCCTGTGTACCCCACACTTTATTCTAATTAAGTAAGAAGCCTCCGAAGCCTTTTCATTTCAAACACGCCTCCAAAACGCCCTAATAACATATCGTTATACAGTTGAGTAGTCTCAAGCCCTGACTTTTCATTGAGATGTTGCACTACCTGCAGAGTCTTTTATTTCATAGGGAGTGATTTCTGTGTGCAGATCTGGGACTAATCCCTCTAGGATTTTCCAAGTGTATATTATGATGTATCTTTCTTGCCTGCGTTCCAAGTAAAATAGGTCAAGGGACTTCAATTGTCTTTTATTGTATTATACATGTGAAAATTATCTGTATATTCTTCAGGTATGCAGTTTCGCCTGTCTTGAAAGGGACCATTAAAGTATAATATAATAAAGATATGATTGAGTGGTACTGACGGAGGAATTCCAAAGGGTGTGGAAGTGTTGTTGTGCTAAGTCTGTGATTTGGACTATCTTCGTTTTTAGCTGCACTTTATTGCCTTCCCAACATCATATTTAGTAAAGCGACGCTTCAGTGCCATCGCGAAGCTTCAGTGCCGTCGTGAAGCTTCAGTGCCGTCGTGAAGCTTCAGTGCCGTCGCGAAGCTTCTTTCCAAGCAAGGAAACAATGAAAATTATTGAACGCTGGGATCTAAGACTTCTTCTTAGTGCCTTCAAGACGGATGTTGAGAAGCTGATGGCTTGCACCAAACATTAAAATTGCAAAGGCAATTTAATTACAGTTGAGATGTAAATTTACCATTTCATATTGTTAAATAAATTGGTTTACTATGTTAATTTTTATTTTTGAAATAAATACGCTTGTTTATAGTGTTAGGTTAGTTGTTGTTTTGATTTTGTAGTAATCCTAATACCAAGAAAGATTTGTGTTCGTATGTGTGTGTGAGGGGGTGCTAGGAATGTAGCCTGGGAACCAATGAAGCTGTAACCTGAAAAAGTTGGGAACCACTGATATGGATCTTCACCAGCAACTATTACAGATAAGATGGTGTCTGTATGTTGTGGATGATGATGACACAAATGTTGATGTATGACTTTACGAGCAACTATTGCAGATAAGATGATGCCTGTATGCTGGTGGTGGGAGCGGGTGTTGTTGGTGATGTGGATGTTGGTGACGCTGGTACTAACACGGAGCTACTCTGGCAACCTCATGGCACTCCTGGCAGTGAGATACATCCCACGACCCTACCAGACTCTACGTGATGTATTAAACGACCCTTCTGTCACTCAAATATGGGAAAAAAACTCTATTGCCAGCCTCATTCTGAAGGTTAGTTATTGCTAGCCTCATTCTGAAGGTGAGTTATTGCTAGCCTCATTCTGAAGGTGAGTTATTGCTAGCCTCATTCTGAAGGTGTGTTATTGCCAGCCTCATTCTGAAAGTGTGTTAGTGCCAGCCTCATTCTGAAGGTGTGTTATTGCCAGCCTCATTCTGAAGGTGTGTTATTGCCAGCCTCATTCTGAAAGTGTGTTAGTGCCAGCCTCATTCTGAAGGTGTGTTATTGCCAGCCTCATTCTGAAGGTGTGTTATTGCTAGCCTCATTCTGAAGGTGTGTTATTGCTAGCCTCATTCTGAAGGTGAGTTATTGCTAGCCTCATTCTGAAGGTGAGTTATTGCTAGCCTCATTCTGAAGGTGTGTTATTGCCAGCCTCATTCTGAAAGTGTGTTAGTGCCAGCCTCATTCTGAAGGTGTGTTATTGCCAGCCTCATTCTGAAGGTGTGTTATTGCCAGCCTCATTCTGAAAGTGTGTTAGTGCCAGCCTCATTCTGAAGGTGTGTTATTGCCAGCCTCATTCTGAAGGTGTGTTATTGCTAGCCTCTATTCTGAAGGTGTGTTATTGCTTGTCCTCATTCTGAAGGTGTGTTATTGCTAGCCTCATTTTGAAAGTTCGTTATTCATAGTCTCATTCTAAAGTTGCATTATAGAAAGCTAAACTTGATTTATTTTACTTTAAAATAATTTAAGACATAAAGTACATAAATACTGGAGTTTATCTGCTGAGATTTTCTCTTTACGTGTATTCACACACACACACACACACACACACACACACACACACACACACACACACACCCAGGCTCGACACAGGATCCTACAGGAGAAAGCACGACTATGGGACATATCGGCGTACCGGAGGGTGTTCCTCAACTGTGACAGAACACGAGAAGAAAGGCAGAAACTGAAATAGAGGGTACAAAGATGCAAGGAGGAAATAGAGACAAAGATGGAGATGGGCAGGGAAACCCAGACTCAAGAGGAAGAGCAAATTACAAACTCCCTCATAACCACTTGCAGAAGGCCCTCAACCCCAATACAACCAAACAATCTAACCCAAAACCCACACACTGTACCCACTGCCCCTACCTCTTCATCAAAAATTCTACCTTTACAGCAACCCCCATAGTTCCTCATCAGGTTTTCCGCTTCCCCAACCCTAACATACCCCCCAGACCACAGTTTTAGAAAAGAAGTTGAAGGTTTGGTATACAAACGCAGATGGAATAATAAATAAATGTGAGGAGTGGCATGAGAGAATCAAAGAGACGTCCCCAGACATCATAGCTCTCACAGAAACGAAACTCACCAGGATAGCAGATGCAAACTTTCCACCCAGATATCAGATCCTGAGGGAAGACAGAGGGAGCAGAGGAGGAGGAGGAGGAGGAGGAAGAGGAGGAGTTGCACTGCTCATTAAAAACTGGTGGAGAATTGAGGAAATGGAAGGAATGGATGGAGTGGGCGAAAGGACTACATAGGAGGAACAATTCAGTCTGGAGGCACTAAGGTGATAATTGCAGTGATGTACAACCCACGATTATATACATGTATTCATGTGTGTACATTATATATGTATATATATATATATATATATATATATATATATATATATATATATATATATATATATATATATATATATATATATATATATATATATATATATATGCCAGGATTTATTAATAAGGCTTTCAGTCAGCAGAAAGTGGAATATTCAGGGAAGTAGCCAACACAGAGAAGACTGGACGACTCATATGGAGAGTACTTCCAGAGTATCCTGAAGTATTAGACACACTGGTGAGGAAGGAGATCATGTCATCTTTGCCCTTGATATCTACCTGAGGGTTTACGTTGACCAAGACTTCTTGAAAATAGGTAATTTTGGAGTGATGTTCGTTATATTACATGAATATATATCTTAGCGTTAATTTCAAACAAATGTGTTTTGTATGGAGGCAAAGAAGGCAGTGTTATTAAGTGTGTCAGTATTAATACATTAATATGTGAGTGACACACATGTTTTATGCATAAGTGTAAGGAGGACGCTGGATGCAGTAGATATACATTGTTTGGCATCAATGTGTAGTGCGAATATTACGCAGAAATTTCGTTTTATAGGAAGCTAGTGACTGTGTTAGTTACCAGAGGTTCATAGGACTGATGAAGGTATGTTGTGATTTGGTTAGAGCAAAAGCGATGCCAAAAAATGTCTATAATGATGGAAAGTAAGGAAAGTTCTGGATATACCCCCCCCCCCCCCAGTACAAGTGTTGGATAGAGGTTGAGTAGTTGGGTTTAGAGCATCCTGCAGGTTTGTGTCAGATCAAAACAAGTTATTGATGACTGAGCAAATAAAGTTTTTCTTTGACAGATTGATTTATATTTTTTTCATTGAAAATGAAGTAAAAATTATTTTTGGACCAAACCCAACTTCGAAACCTTACCTAACCTAACCTCACCTAACCTAACCTAACCTAACAGAGTTTATTTTAGCCTAATTCTACAACATGTAACATAGATCAGTTCAATATATTTTAATATTTCTTATAAGCATTTGTATATATAAATTTTTTCCAGTCTGAAATTTAATGATTTATTGCATTACCAAATTTTTACTCGGCTTATTTGGCCGAGATGACCCTTACTTTTTATGTTAATGGAGTGGTTGGAGATGTGGTAGAGGCAGTTTAGTGTAGACTAATGCAAACCTCTAAGTATTGGAAAAGAAAATAACCATAGCACTTATAAACTAAATAATGTAGATCGTAATCACTCAGAAAGCAAAAAATATTTAGAAGTTCTGGTTAGTAGTAATGAAAACCCACGACAACAGAACACAAGTGTTCCATGAAGAGGGTTAATCTCTCTTGGCTTCATATCAGAAGTATAAATAAAAAGGATCCTCAAGTTATGTTTTAACTCTCTATATCGTTGGTTAAGTCTAGATTATACTGCGCAGTTCCCGTCACCATATTACAGAATGCACATAAATTTACTGGAAAACCTAGAGAAGGATGACAGCTGATCCCATATATCAGATCCGGACCTCAGTGTGTGAGCTGAGTGAGGTAGCGATCGAGCTACGGGACACCTAAGAATAATAATAATAATAAATATCCTATTTAAACAAGTCACGCTACTTCGCCTTTATGGGTTATTCTTTGTTGTTAAAAAAAAATTGTTTCTGATATCCTTGTGACTCATTATAATTTCCAATTGTCCTCTAATACCTGTTTTCAGCCCTTATTAATATTTTATGGTTTGCCTATTGTGTACTATAAGTATTTTTTACATCTTTTTCATTTATTCCCTTAATCAACCTAACTTTAATGTCATCAGGACATATTCCTATTGTGAATCTTTTCAATTTCTCTAGTATTTGTTTTCATAAGATGATGTATGTGTTTGTGTTGTGTTTATCTTACGACTATATTAAATATATTACAGGTCGATGTTCATTTTATGAATCCAAAGAAGAGCTTCTTCCACTGACAGTTGCAATGATTGCTCCAAAGAACAGCCCCATTGTTCCAGCATTAAATAAAAGGTAAATACCATAACGTTTTTGAACAAATATTAGTATTTTCTTCTATAATAAGAGTTCTGGTATGGAATTAATATGAGTTTTTTGCAAACGCAATGCAGAACATGAGGAGACTAGAGGTTCATGTTAAGAAGCATCAAGTTATGAATAACACAATACAGGTTAAGAGAAGGAAAATCCTGCCTCATTTTATTTCTGGTGGTTTTAGACAGGGTAACATAATTTATGAAGGTGAATAGTTATTGAATTACAGTCGACTTGATTGAGCTTGTGTTGGAGAGTAGGAACGTTGAAGAGTCTGGGAGTTATGATGAGAATGTCGTCAACATAACGGAGCCAGGTGACAGAAGAGGGAATAACAGAGCTCTCGGCTTCTAGATGTTCCATGTATAGGTTCGCCAGTACGGCACTAAGTTGGGAACCCATGGGTAGTCGAAAAGACTGCTGAAAAAATGTGATTTTCAAAGGAGAAACATGTAAAGCCAACACACAGTTCAACAAAGTCGATGGAATCGCTGGCTGGGACGGGAAGATCGAGGGAGTCATCAATTTATCGGTGCATTAGTTTAATGGCTTGTGTAGTAGTTATCTTGGTAAATAGGGATGTTATATTTAGGCTAAATAGTTTCTTGTTCCTGATGTTAATATTGTGGATGCGAATGAGATCACCAGAGTATTTAAGATGTGCTCGACTGATTGTGCCTTAAAGTTTAGAAAGGTGCTTAGCAAGAATCCCTGAGAGTTGGTGGGGAGCACTGCCTATTCCAGAGACGGGCCTCAGTAGAATTTCTGGCTTGTGAGCTTTTGGCAGGCCGTACATTCTGGCGGGTCTGGGGATGCTGGGAATGGTGGGCAAAAGTTTCTCCCCTTGTTCTGAGTCCCTCAGTATAAGGTTGTGCACTTAGTTTATTGTAGGTGTCTGGGTCATTAAGTAGATTAAACATTTTATTCTTGTAGTCGTTAGTGTTCAAGACTACAGGAACAAAATGCTCAATCTACTTAATGACCCAGACACCTACAACCCTCTCACAACGAACCAAGTGGACAACCTTACCAAAACGTCTCTTGGCAAGACTCGCCTTATTCTGAGGGACTCAGAACAAGGGAAGAAACATCTGCCCAGGAACCCCAGACCCGCCAGAATGTGCGGCCTGCTAAAAAACTCACATGCCAGGAATTCTACTGAGGCCCGTCTCCTCTGGAATGGGCAGTGCTCCCCATCTCTCAGGAATTCTCGCTAAGCGCCATTCTAAACTCTAGGTCACAATCAGCCGAACACATCTTAAACACTCTGGTGATCTCCCCAGTTGCATTCACAAAATTAACATCAATAACAAGAAACTCTATACCCTAGACGTAGAATTCCTATTTACCAAGGTACCTACAACACAAGCCATTGATCTCCTGCACCAGAAGATTGACGACTCCCTTGACCTTCCTGTTCCAGCCAGCGATTTCATCAACCTTGTTGAACTGTGAGTCGGCTTTATATGTTTCTATTTTGAAAATAACCTTTTCGAACAGACTTTTTGACTACCCATGGGTTCCCCACTTAGTGCTGAACTGACGAACCTTCACATGGAACATCTAGAAGCTGAGCGTTTTTTTCCTACAATATTCCTCTTCGGTCACCTGGCTCCATTATATTTACGACATTCTCATCATAACTCCCAGACTCTTCAACTTTCCTTCTCTCCAACACACGGTGTCCCGTGGCCTGGTAGGCAACTATCTCGTTTCACATACTGTATGTCTGTGGTTCGATTCCTAGCAAGGGTAGAAACATTGAACGCTTTTTCTTACACCTGTTGTTCCGTTCACCTAGCAAGTAGGTACCTGGGTGTTAGTCGACTGATGTGGGACGCATCCTGGGGGACATGATTGAACACCCCAATCAAAATAAGACAGACAGTATGTAATAATATTGGTAGAATTACCGACAATATGTTATAAAAGGACACAAATGCAACTAATGTGACATATTAGTGGCAACGTTTCGCTCTCAGGCTTTGTCAGCTGTTAAAAAAATACATGGACACAGAGGGTATATATATACTCCAAGTGAGGTGTAATACTAGTGGTGGTAGAAGTAGTAGTGATATAAGTTGTAGTAGTAATACAATGAGGTAGAACAATCAATTTGCACATGAGTAAAAGGTGATAAAACAATTACATGGGTAGTATAAAATAGGTTAGACAAATATTTCGCTGGAGGTTGAATAGAGAAGGCCTGTAGCAGTGTTCACATCTACGATAGCTTGTGTGAATTAGCAGGAGAGACTATGTGATGGTAGGGTTTACTGTTTTCAGGAGGATTCTTGCTAAGACTTCAGAGATGTAAGCTGCCTTTGTTTGTTTAATTGTGTTAGAAACAGCGATAAGTGCTGATTCAAGGCACTTGCATCTACGGAAATTAGTTTCTTGATTACCAGTCGGCGTCTTTGATTTCATTGAGATGATTGTTGGAATTTCGGTGTTGTACGCAGGCGTTGTTCAGGATGTTCTGCATGCATTAATGTGTTCATTGAGGCGTGTTTCGAGGTTTCTGCTGTTTCTCCTACATATTCTTGTCGCAGCCTCCACAGGGTATAGTGTAGACCCCTGCGTTGACTGGTTCAAGGTGCTTGGATTTTGTCCTGGTTAGATCCTTTATAGAAGTACTGGAAGCGATGGCGACTCCTAGTGTTAGCATGTGCAAATACTTTGAAATGTTGATGCAACCTGGCTGTGGAAGAATTATAACTTTGTTTGGAGTAGTGTTGGTGCGTGGAGAATTAATGATCTGAAGAGCTCTTTTTTGCAATCTTTGATGAAAAAGGAAGGAAAATGTAAATCAGTGAAGGTTTGGTGAAGTGTGTCATTCTCTCGTCAAAACTCAGGACTACAAATTCGGCAGAGCTCTTAGAAGAATCCGATGATGATACTCTTTTGGTCTTAGTATCTTGACTGAATAGAAGTGTGTGAGATCATTTTTATTTGTAGGTTTCGGTAAACTTGAAATCTTAGGTTGCCTTTTGGGTAACGCCCCCAAAGTAGGCTTGGGTCCTTTTCAGTGTCGGATTGCCGGTTTAACCGCGTTGAACCTAGCCTGCCACATCCGTTTGGGAGTTATTACGAGGACGTCCTCACTGAACGTCCCAAGGACGTTGGGGATGATGTTGGCGGGTGCAGCCTCAGGTGCCAGGGCCAAGTTAAAGACGGCACGATGGGGGCCCCCATTCCCCCCGGGTTGTTTGTTTGTGGAGCCTGAAAAGGGAAAAACAAAATTAACACAGAGTTCAAAAATCAAAAAAATTCTGGGATGTAGAAAGGTTGGGTCCTGATTGACTTTACGTCGTAGAACCTCGATGGCTTGTGGGTAGGTATTTTTTAGTAAAAGAGGGAAGTCACGTCCAAAACTGCTTAGTTTCTTGTTTCGGATGCGGTTAAGAAGGTCGCCTGAATTTTTAAGATGAGCGGGCTGATGGTCCCCAGAAGGCAGTACCCCGCAATAATATTCGATGGAAGGAAATGGGAAGAGAACCCCTTGATAAATAACTTATCATCACGCACCTTAACTGACTACGAGAAACAAGCCCCTAGTCTGGGCCTCAAATTTACCACTAACATACGAAAACCAAACTATCAACTGAATTTAGTCACCAAAAAAACCACAGACACAGTGATAGCAATTTCCCAGAAGGGTTATATACAGGGCATTCTCCCCCAGCTTTATGTGAACCTTCTTCTACTAATTTTCCCAGGCTTTTTCAATGCTCAGGGCCTTGGGCCCATGCCCCAAAATATTACGCCCACCCCCGACAAAGGAGGTGGAGTGTCATATTTCCAACACCAGTAATACAACACCAAAATGATAACCTTTTGAATGACCAATCCACATACAAAACCATCAACACACAACAGTGGGAAACACTCACAAAAGACCTATATAAAAGAGACAAATACGGAAACCACCAGTGAAGGAAACTTCTGTACTTGATACCAGCAACCCTAAACAACCATGTATGGGCCTACCCAAGACCCATAAACAAAATTTCCTTCAGCCCAAACCACATCAGGGGGCGGGCACCACACAAACCAGCCGGAGTTTTTGGGCCAAACATCTTTCCCCCTTTTTGGACCATCAGCCCCGCCATCTTAAACATTTTGGGACCTTCTCAACCGCATCCGAAACAAGAAATAAGCAGGGGCGTGACTTCCCTCTTCACCAAGTACCACCACACAAAGCCATCGAGGTTCACGACGTAGTCAATCAGGACCTTAACCCTTTCCCTACATCCCGGGGATTTTGTTTACCTTATTGAACCCTGTGTTAAATTTTAACTGTTTTTCTTTTAATAAAAGGGTCTACAAACAAAAATACGGCATAAAAGGGGGCCCATCAGTGCCGTTTTTAGCTAATTTCACATGGAACACCTAGAGGCTGGAAAAACTTGCCAAATTTTTCCCCCCAAGCGTCACTTGGATTACGTTACTTAGACGACGCCCTAATTTAAATCCCAAACGTTTTGATGTACGGAATTTTCAGGCAAGGGTCAACGCAGGAAACCCCCGGGTCCAGTTTTCACTAGAAAAAAGAGCCAATAAAACTACCTTTCAGGCGTCCTCATCCACAAAGTAGATAACAACCCAAGATTTGTTTTCCGGGAAAACTACAAATAAAAAAAGATCTCCCCACACTTTATTCCAGTCAAGATACTAAGACAAAGAGGTATCATCATCGATTCTTCCTAAGAGCTTTCCGAATTTGTAACCTGAGTTTCTTGACGAGGAATGTACATACATTCACCAAAAACCCTTTATGATTTACATTTTCCTTCCTTTTCATCAAAGATTGCAAGAAAAGAGCCTTCAGATCATTAACTCCACGCGTCAACACCACTCCAAACAAAGTTATAACCCCTTTCCCCAAAAGCCAGGTTGCATCCAAATTTTTTAAAGTTTTTTGCACATGCCAAATTTGAGTCGCCATCGCCCTCTTTTATAAAGGATCTAACCAGGACAAAATTTAAGCACCTTAACCAGTCAACGCAGGGTCTACACTATACCCTGTGGGGCTCCGACAAAATTTATGTAGGAGAAACAGCAAGAAACCTCGAAACACGCCTCAATGAACACATTAATGCAGTAGAACGATAACCTGAACAACGCCTGCGACTAACACCGAAATTCAACAATCATCTCATGAAATTCAAGACGTGACTAGTAATCAAAGAAACAAATTTCGTAACGCAAAATGCCTTGAATCAGCACTATCGCTGTTTCTAACACAATTAAACAAAACAAAGGGCCCTTTACCATCTCTGAAGTCTTACAAGAATCCTCCGAAAACAGTGAACCTACCATCACATAGTCTCCTGCTAATTAATACAGCACATCGTAGATGTGGAACACTGCTACAGGCCTTTCCCATTCCAACCTCCAGCAGAAATATTTGTCTAACCTTTTTTTATACTACCCATGTAATTGTTTTATCACCTTCCCTCATGTGCAAATTGATTGTTCTACCTTGATATTACTACTACTACTAACAACTATATCACTACTACTTCTACCACCACTAGTATTACACCTCACTTGAGAGTATATATACCCCCGTGCCCATGTATCGCTTGTAACGGCTTGAAAAAGCCTGGAGAGCAAAACGTTGCCACAATAAAATGTCACATTAGTTGCATATGTGTCCTTTTATTAACAAGACAGACAGTCCCTCGATGACGCACTGCAACCTCCGGGGCTATAAATCCAAACAAAATCTTATCTACCCAGGTCAAGCCCTGAATCCACCTCACACTAGGAGAAGTCGACAACACACTTCCTTTCTTTGATGTTCTTCTCTGCAAAGCTGATCACGAACTTCGTTTTATAGTCAATCGAAAGTCGACTAACCAACACGATCTTTTCCACTTCTGTTCTCACCACGACACCAAGCAGTGAGTTCCTTGAGAAATAATGCTTTCTCACTGAACAAGTATTTTCTAAACATCACTATGCTCGTCACTTCACTAGAGACTGCAGACGCCGTGTATATAACAGCTTCAACTCACCCAGATATGATACTGCCGAGAGGCGATACATAGTCCTCCTCCTCTAACACGTTTCCATCTTTTCCAATACCTCAGATTCCAAGTATCTGCATCCACATCCACTCATATCAAAGACATCACCAGTAAGACACAACAAAGTTCAATCCTCTGCAGGAATATACATAATCCCTTGCAACGATTGCAGCCAATTATACATGGGCGAGACATTCAGAGACCTCCAAACACGTATTTCAAAACACCAATACACAGATAGAACAGAGTGTTTGAAAAATGCCTGCGTTTTACACCGGTTCCCACAACCATTTAATCAACTACAGACAAGACTCACTGCCATGGAAGAACACAGTACCGCAGGATCATGGAATCATCAATTATCTGTATATCTAACAATTTCAACCAGAAAAAACTGCTTCCACGACATCGATGAACACCCCTTGCTAGTAAATTTTTTCAGCATTCCCCATCTGACTCTCCATCATATAAATACTCGTGTACTCTTTATCCCGGTACATCTGTTTGTGACTTGATAAAGCCCACTGTGTGGTATGTTATACCTTTTATTTCGTATTCTTCTCAAGATGTGTGTCTAAGCCCATCAAAGCGCTCAGGGTTTATTTCCTATTTTCACTGTGGTATCTTTTTCATATTTTCAGTCACATGTCTTATTTTCATGTTTTCAGTCATAGGTCTTATTTTCCGCCCTTTTTTCCACTTATAAATGCATTTAAATGCCAGATAACAAGTTTACACTTACATATACAGTGGTACCTCTACTTACGAGCAGCTCCCAACTCAACAATTATGTAGGTTAGGTAAGGTTCGTCAGGACACCGGACAAGTGTATCCTGACGCGGGTCTTAGTCAATTATGTAAGTGTATTTTTGTAGGTGCCTTTGTAAGTGTATTGTTGGGGGTCTGAAATGGATTAATCTAATTTTCATTATTTCTTATGGGAAAAACTTCCTTCGGTATCGGCACTTGAATAACCGTCTGGAACGAATTTAGCTCGTAACTCGAGGTACCACTGTATTTAGCTAGGAATAGAACTAGGCACTAAAAAACAATAAAAAAGTAAAATACACGTATAGTACACTCATTACTTACCTTAAAATAGGTGTAGTGTTAATATAAGGCGAGTAACATTTATTGCAGGAAGTCAGGTGTGGTAGGTATGGTAGCCTACCTGGCTGCCACACTTATAATAATAATAATAATAATAATAATTTTTATTTCAATGCATGTTACAAGTGTACAATGTTATTGGTAGTTACAAATGTAATACAATTATAAAACTGTAATGCAAGGAGAGCCACTGGCATGCCATGGCATATAAAATACACATACATTACACTTATTACTTGCCTTAAAATATGTGTAGGTGAGTATTTATTGTAGAATGTCAGGTGTGGTAGTTCCCACACCAGCCACCACACCTACACGTCCCAGAGCTATTATTATTATTATTATTATTATTATTATCATTATTATTATTATTATTATTATTACCATCGACATACCTCGTTCACTGAGTTGAATAATTTCTAACAACTACTTACTTACATTTCTAACAACTACTTACTTACATTTCTAACAACTACTTACTTACATTTCTAACAACTACTTACTTACATTTCTAACAACTACTTACTTACATTTCTAACAACTACTTACTTACATTTCTAACAACTACTTACTTACATTTCTAACAACTACTTACTTACATTTCTAACAACTACTTACTTACATTTCTAACAACTACTTACTTACATTTCTAACAACTACTTACTTACATTTCTAACAACTACATACTTAAATGCCATTATAAAGGTGAGAGACGGTGCCCCGTGGCCTGATCGCTAAAGCTCTCGCTTCACACGGCGAGGGTCTGCGTTCGATTCCCAGCTCGGGTAGAAACATTGGGCGTGTTTCTTTACACCGGTTGTCTATGTTCACCCATCAGTAAAATGGGTATATGGGAGTTAGTCGACTGGTGTGGGACAAGGACCTAATTTGCCCGAAATGCTCTGCATAACAAGGGACTTTCTATATAGTAGTATGTCATTGATGTCAGCTAGGACTGTATACCTTGTACATGTACTGGTAGTAAATAAAGATATTATTATTATTATAAAGACGAACGCGTATTAATACTTGTCCAATTTTGGTTCATTCACGTTTCATCCGCATACGTTTATGAAGTTTTTACCACAATATAAACACTCATACATTGTGTACAAGTTGTCTTCATGTTGGTACAGTAGAATAAATAACAGCAACACTTCCATTCTCATGCAACTCACCATTTTCAGTGGGAATGACGCTCTGAGTGAAGGCATATGAAAGCAATAATTATCTACAGTTACCCCCAAAAATACTATTGTGTACACATTTTCTCTGGTGTTGGGCTAGAAAAAAAACGTAATTCTTCCCGTCACTCCTACCAGCCGCCCGGCTACCACATAAGTAAGTTTTTATTCAGATAAGATAAGAAGATTTTCTTCGGATTTTTAACCCCGGAGGGTTAGACACCCAGGATAACCCAAGAAAGTCAGTGCGTCATCGATAACTGTCTTGTCTTATTTCCATTGGGGTCCTCAAACTTGTCCTCCAGGATGCGACCCACACCCAGCTACCTATTTGCTGCTAGGTGAACATGACAACAGGTGTAAGGAAACACGTCGAAATGTTTTCCACCCAACCGGGAATCGAACCCGGGCCCTCCTTGTGTGAAGCGAGAGATTTAGCCACCAGGCCACCGGGGCACCCGATACAGGTAAACATAAATACAATTACATAATTTATACACAGCAGC
>WNWK01020171.1:0-36347 GCA_009830355.1 Cherax destructor | reverse complement strand
GGAGTTTTAACTTTTTCATCCACATTGTGTGTGTGTGTGTGTGTGTGTGTGTGTGTATGTGTATTCTCAACTAATTGAGTTTCAGATACTTGTCAAGTCTTTCAGGATAATATGATCAGTAACGTAACTTCCTTGCCTCTGTTGTCTTATCATACCACTTCCTGAAGCAGCAGTGTATTGAATTTCCTAATTTTCCTATGGTTCATCGTTGTCTTTAGCATTCATTCTTGTGCTCTTTTTCTTGGTCATTCATTTTGAAAAATGCCAATCTTTCTCATCTCAGATAATTCCCTTTACAATGTTATCATGTTAATGCCACGTTCATCACCTTGAACTTCTCATATTGCACTTCTCTTAGTTCAGGGAATACATTGGTTTCAAAGGAGAGTTTCTTCTTCTACAGGATACGCGCAGTGAACTCAGTCTTAGAGGGATCTTCCGGTGCCTACGCGAGTCGTAGTTTGCTGTGCCTCATGTGGCTCTTCCCACACTTATGTGGTTCAGGGCAACTCGTAAATCACTTCAAGGGTTGTTCACTACCCTGACACACTTGATAACCCCTGCAGTACCCTTGTGTAGCCCTCAAAAACACTTATATTCACGGAGCCCTACAAGTTGCGACTGACCCGCACGGCGTCCCTACTGTGTGTGTGTGTGTGTGTACTCACCTATTTGTGGTTGCAGGGGTCGAGTCATAGCTCCTGGCCCCGCCTCTTCACTGATTGCTACTAGGTCCTCTCTCTCCCTGCTCCATGAGCTTTATCAAACCTAGTCTTAAAACTATGTATGGTTCCTGCCTCCACTATGTCGCTTTCTAAGCTATTCCACTTCCTGACAACTCTATGACTGAAGAAATACTTCCTAACATCCCTTTGACTCATAGGAGTCTTCAACTTCCAATTATGACCCCTTGTTTCTGTGTCCCCTCTCTGGAACATCTTGTCTCTGTCCACCTTATCTATTCCTCGCAGTATTTTATATGTCGTTATCATGTCTCCCCTAACCCTCCTGTCCTCTAGTGTCGTCAGGCCGATTTCCCTTAACCTTTCTTCGTAGGACAATCCCCTTAGCTCTGGGACTAGTCTTGTTGCAAACCTTTGCACTTTCTCTAATTTCTTGACGTGCTTGACCAGGTGTGGGTTCCAAACCGGTGCTGCATACTCCAGTATGGGCCTGACGTATATGGTATACAGAGTCTTGAATGATTCCTTAGTGAGGTATTGGAACGCTATTCTTAGGTTTGCCAGCCGCCCGTATGCTGCAGCAGTTATCTGATTGATGTGTGCCTCAGGAGATGTGCTCGGTATTATACTCACCCCAAGATCTTTTTCTTTGAGTGAGGCTTGCAGTCTTTGGCCACCTAGACTATACTCTGTCTGCGGTCTTCTTTGCCCTTCCCCGATATTCATGACTTTACATTTGGCAGGGTTAAATTCAAGGAGCCAGTTACTGGACCAGGCTTGCAGCCTGTCCAGGTCTCTTTGTAGTCCTGCCTGATCCTCGACTGATTTTATTCTTCTCATTAACTTCACATCATCTGCAAACAGGGACACTTCTGAGTCTATCCCTTCCGTTATGTCATTCACATATACCAAAAACAGTACAGGTCCTAGGACTGACCCTTGTGGAACTCCACTCGTCACAGGTGCCCACTCTGACAGCTCGTCACGTACCATGACTCGTTGTTGCCTCCCTGTCAGATATTCTCTGATCCATTGAGATTATAAAACATCTTGTAAATGATTTTCCTAAAACAGCACCAAATGAAGCAGGAGTTTTAACTTTTTCATCCACATTGTTGTGTGTGTGTGTGTGTGTGTGTGTGTGTGTGTATGTGTATTCTCAACTAATTGAGTTTCAGATACTTGTCAAGTCTTTCAGGATAATATGATCAGTAACGTAACTTCCTTGCCTCTGTTGTCTTATCATACCACTTCCTGAAGCAGCAGTGTATTGAATTTCCTAATTTTCCTATGGTTCATCGTTGTCTTTAGCATTCATTCTTGTGCTCTTTTTCTTGGTCATTCATTTTGAAAAATGCCAATCTTTCTCATCTCAGATAATTCCCTTTACAATGTTATCATGTTAATGCCACGTTCATCACCTTGAACTTCTCATATTGCACTTCTCTTAGTTCAGGGAATACATTGGTTTCAAAGGAGAGTTTCTTCTTCTACAGGATACGCGCAGTGAACTCAGTCTTAGAGGGATCTTCCGGTGCCTACGCGAGTCGTAGTTTGCTGTGCCTCATGTGCTGTTGCTTAGCATTTCTCTTGCCTCAGCTAAATGAAAATACTGGTATATTATTTGTGGTTCAATTTTATATTTTTTGATGTGTAGGAAGTGGTTTACTGCTTCAACTATAACCTGCATCATAAGAAGAGGGAAGATTCCAACATTAACAATATTTTCATTGCTGAATGGGATTTTAGGCATGGCTACTTCGTATTTTTATAGATGGTCCTTGAACGATGATGTGTAAAACAGTGGAATAGAAAATGGTGCATAATTTCCGGAACATTGGAATGAATGCGTGTTTCGTTTATACACGTTCAGTATCTGGAGGCTTAAGCCGCTATCTTAGTGGCTGAACCTTCATCTCACCATTACTGTGTCTATTCTTCTAGTTTTATTCCGTATATTTTTCATATATTTCCAGTTCTTTTATAGGGATCATGACATTTTTCCTGATTTCAATGAAATTGTTTGTGATGATAGTCTTCAGAGTTATATGTGTAATTAACAGTTGTGTAGTGCATGTTGTAGAGAGTATTGCCTTGGCTAGTCAAGTATTTCAATGTGTATTCTTCTGGGAAGTTCAGGTAACCACTGAACGGATATATTATTTCATTTGGAATAGTGTTTGTGTAGGAGGATGAGACGGGGGTATATAAGTTCCTTGCAAGCTTTGGAATAATACGTAATTGCTGGATTGCACTTCTGGAGTCACTACCAACTGTGTTGTTGCCAGCTGACTATGTACTAGATAATATAGGGACCTGGTGAATCTCACACAGCTCATCTATGAAGATTGGTAGTTCATGTGAAAGTTTTCTTTCCACCGGAGATGAAATGGAAAATTACTCAGTGAGGATGTTACAAGCCTTTGTTGATGATTCGTGATTTATCTAAATTGAATTCTATTTTACTGGGGAGAACATTGTGCATTGTGGATGAAAAAGTTAAAACTCCTGCTTCATTTGGTGCTGTTTTAGGAAAATCATTTACAAGATGTTTTATTGCAATATGATTAATATAATCTCAGAACAATGTGCCTTAGTTGCGGTAATGCGTTCTACCTGTCTACCAGCTGGGACAAGAATATTAAATTACACGGTATTTGAATAATATAAAATGTATTCATCAATATTGCTGGTGCACCGGGCCAGCTGCAAGCAGGTTACTCCACAAAGCAATCAAGTAAAGCTTCGTAAAATAGGTCATGAAATTATTTATAATATTAATTTTTTTTATTAACACATCGGCCGATTCCCACCAAGGCAGGTTGGCCCGAAAAAGAAAAACTTTCATCATCATTCACTCCATCACTGTCTTGCCAGAGGGGTGCTTTACACTATAGTTATAAAACTGCAACATTAACATCCCTCCTTCAGAGTGCAGACACTGTACTTCCCATCTCCAGGACTCAAGTCCGGCCTGCCGGTTTCCCTGAATCCCTTCATAAATGTTACTTTGCTCACACTCCAACAGCACGTCAAGTATTAAAAACCATTTGTCTCCATTCACTTCTATCAAATACGCTCACGCATGCTTGCTGGAAGTCCAAGCCCCTCGCACACAAAACCTCCTTTACCCCCTCCCTCCAACCTTTCCTAGGCCGACCCCTACCCGCCTTCCCTCCACTACAGATTTATACACTCTAGAAGTCATTCTGTCTCGTTCCATTCTCTCTACATGTCCGAACCACCTCAACAACCCCTCCTCAGCCCTCTGGATAATAGTTTTGGTAATCCCGTATCTCCTCCTAATTTCCAAACTCCGAATTCTCTGCATTATATTCTCACCACACATTGACCTCAGACATGACATCTTTACTGCCTCCAGCCTTCTCCTCGTTGCAACATTCATCACCCATGCTTCACACCCATATAAGAGTGTTGGTATAACTATACTCTCATACATTTCCCTCTTTACTTCCATGGACAAAGTTCTTTGTCTCCACAGACTCCGAAGTGTTCCACTCACCCTTTTCCCCTCATCAATTCTATGATTCACCTCATCCTTTATAGACCCATCTGCTGACATGTCCACTCTTAAATAGCTGAATACTTTCACCTCCTCCATACTCTCTCCCTCCAATCTGATATCCAATCTTTCGTCACCTAATCTTTTTGTTATTCTCATCACCTTACTCTTTCCTATATTCAGTTTCAATTTTCTTCTTTTACATACCCTACCAAATTGGTCCACCAACCTCTGCAACTTCTCTTCAGAATCTCCCAAAAGCACAGTGTCATCAGCAAAAAGCAACTGTGACAATTCCCACTTTGTATTTGATTCTTTGTCTTTTAACCCCACACCTCTTGCCAAGACCCTCGCATTCACTTCTCTTACAACCCCGTCTATAAATATATTAAACAACCACGGTGACATCACACATCCTTGTCTAAGGCCTACTTTTATTGGGAAATAATTTTCCTCTCTCCTACACACTCTAACCTGAGCCTCACTATCCTCATAAAAGCTCTTCACTGCTTTCAGTAACCTACCTCCTATTCCATACACCTGCAACATCTGCCACATTCCCCACCTATCCACCTATATATATATATATATATATATATATATATATATATATATATATATATATATATATATATATTTTATAGATTAGGTAAAACTGGTCAATTAGCAAGAACTCATTTAAAATTAAATTCTTTCTAAAATTTTCTCTTATACGTTTAAAGATATATTTTTTCATTTATATTAATGTAAGAATTTATAATTTTGTACCAAGAGAAACTTTGAAAACCTACCTAACCTTATTATAACAAGCGCAATTTAATTTAGCCTAACCCAACTAAATATATTTTAGATACGTAAACATTAATTTAATAATAAACAAACACAATGAAATATATTTTTTCGTTATGTTCAGAATGATTTTGGCGAAATTATTGCATACACAAATTTTCACTTGTCTTATATGGCAAGGTGAGCCAAAATCGCAAGTTTTACCTAATCGGCACGACATATTATATATATATAATATATAATATATATATATATATTATATATATATATATATATATATATATATATATATATATATATATATATATATATATATATATATATATATATATATATATATATTAAACCGAAATACAGTCCTAGTTTTATAACGTATTATTAGCGGGAATTTGATTGCAAGAAGTAAAATTGGAAGCCAAGAGCTCCACAATTACCATCGACTTACGATAATCAGACTTGCAACAAACTACCTTCTGTAAGCAACGGCTAAATCAAAGAAAGGGTTCGAGTCCCTCCCTGTTCGTGATTTCCTTGTAATCTTGTTATTACGATTTCGTGCGTCAGAAAATCTTTGGATTCTCAGCACAGCAATCAGCTAAGACTCTATGCAAATTGTTACACATAATTTGTCCTACGCAGAGCCTGTAGCAGAGTCTAGCTCTACTTTCACTCTCTTCCATGAATCCAAAATTCATTCTAGAAATAGCCACCAATATAATCTAAAAATTTCTCTAAACATTTTGACCCATTTCTTTACAATTCACGATATTTCTAAAAAGGAGATTACTTTTCAACTTTACGACATCAAAAGCTTCTTTCATCTCTTCAAAGGGAGTGCCGCTGCAGTTGCAGTTTATGGCACTTTGTCTGTGTGAGCTGCTCATTCTAATTCTCCCTTCAATTCTTTATATGTTTTGGAGTCAAACTTTGCCATATTTTATCTCTTACATCCACCAGGCTTCAGGAAGTGCCACAATAATTTCCTGGTTATGTTTGTTAAAGAGTTCAGTTTCATGATTATGACAGAACATCCAGTGCTTCTCACCTGCTGACTATGTTGTTCACCTGCCATCTGTGTTGTTCACCTGCCATCTGTGTTGTTCACCTGCCATCTGTGTTGTTCACCTGCCATCTGTGTTGTTCACCTGCCATCTGTGTTGTTCACCTATCATCTATGTTCTCCACTTATCATCTGTGTTGTTCACCTATCATATACGTTGTTCACTTATTATCTGTGTTGTTCACCTATCATATGTGTTGTTCACCTATCATCTGTGTTGTTCACCTATCATATATGTTGTTCACTTATCATCTGTGTTGTTCACCTATCATATATGTTGTTCACTTATCATCTGTGTTGTTCACTTATCATCTGTGTTGTTCACCTATCATCTATGTTGTTCACTTATCATCTGTGTTTTTCACCTACAATCTATGTTGTTCACCTGTCGTCTGTGTTGTTCATACACGTTCTGTGTTGTTCATCCTCCTGTGTTCACCCAATTTCTGTGTTTTTCACCTACCTTCTATGTTGTTCAGCTACCTTCTGTGTTGTTCAGCTACCTTCTGTGTTGTTCAGCTACCTTCTGTGTTGTTCAGCTACCCTCTGTATTGTTCACCTACCTTCTATTGTTCACCTACCTTCTGTATTGTTCACCTACCTTCTGTATTGTTCACCTACCTTCTATTGTTCACCTACCTTCTGTATTGTTCACCTATCTTCTGCATTGTTCACCTACCTTCTATTGTTCACCTACCTTCTGTATTGTTCACCCATCTTCTGTATTGTTCACCCATCTTCTGTATTGTATTGTTCACCTACCTTCTGTATTGTTCACCCATCTTCTGTATTGTTCACCTACCTGCTGTATTGTTCACCCATCTTCTGTATTGTTCACCTACCTTCTGCATTGTTCACCTACCTTCTGTATTGTTCACCCATCTTCTGTATTGTTCACCTACCTTCTGTATTGTTCACCTACCTTCTGTATTGTTCACCCATCTTCTGTATTGTTCACCCATCTTCTGTATTGTTCACCCATCTTCTGTATTGTTCACCTACCTTCTGTATTGTTCACCTACCTTCTGTATTGTTCACCCATCTTCTGTATTGTTCACCTACCTTCTGTATTGTATTGTTCACCTACCTTTTGTATTGTTCACCTACCTTCTGTATTGTTCACCCATCTTCTGTATTGTTCACCTACCTTCTGTATTGTATTGTTCACCTACCTTTTGTATTGTTCACCTACCTTCTGTATTGTTCACTTACCTTCTGTATTGTTCACCTACCTCCTGCCTTGCCCATCTTCTCAATGATCGTGACCAGCATCACTAACGGACTCTTCTCAATGATCGTGACCAGCATCACTAACGGACTCTTCTCAATGATCGTGACCAGCATCACTAACGGACTCACAGGTGCTTGGTAATGGTCAGTGGATATAATAACTTACTACCATAGACCATTTTTGTTTGACTTCCAGTGGTGTTGTTTATATAGCTGGAGCGCAGCAAGACAGTGTGTCGAAAAACATAAATGAAATTATGGCAGCTGATGAGTCCTCAGTGAATACGATAATGTTATACAATACTGAACAGTCCATAAGTAAGACACATGTGAAACAGTTAAGTATCTTTATTCCGAAAAGTTTCGACTACACAGTTGCTATTTAAGCAAGACGATGTAATCAGTCCGTCACGCTTGAAGAAGTAGATTAGAGGTGGTCAGTCCCTCAGACTGGAGAAGAGTCATGCTCCATTGTCCGCAACATTGTACTAGACTCTGGAGCAGAGCTCAACTCTTCCTCATACTGAGAGAATGATCACCTTAAATCTACGTCTTCGAGTCCTGAGGGACTGATTATATCGTATTTACACCTCCACTGCTTCTGCTTCCTCCTATGTATTCGACTGAAAAAAGCCTAATGTGTAGGCGAAACGTTTCGTAATAGAGATACCTATATGTTTTACTTATTTACTCTACTATGGACCACGGCAGTAGCGACCACTGGTCTTCTAGTGCAGGTCTCTGGTCTGAGTAGACAAAAGTGAACAGCGTGTGCCCGTTAAGAACAAGGATCACCTAGTCTATATGTCTATATGATTTGCGAGGTACAAGAACTAGGTCATGTGAAGAAATCACTGCACTTGCAGGAGCTAGGTCACGTGCAGGAATCATGTCAGGTACATGGAAAAAGTCACTTCTGAGCAAGCTTTATGGGATTTGGTTTCCACTGGCTTTGTGAAATATTGAAATTTGATCTTGAGGTAATCATATTCGACTCAAGGATTTTGAGCTTATGCATGCTATATATACCTATCCATTTATCTCTCTACCTATCCGTGCTATATATGTCTGTCCATCTGTTTATCTACCTATCTGTCTACACACAGACACACACACAGATATACACACACACACACACAGATACAGGGGTCTGTCTTATGAAGAAAGGTTGAGGGAAATAGGACTAACAACACTGGAGGAAAGAAGGGTCAGAGGAGACATGATAACGACATACAAAATACTGCGGGGAATTGACAAGGTAGATAGTGACAGGTTGTTTCAGAGAGGGAACACAGAAACAAGGGGACACAACTGGAAGCTGAAGACTCAGATGAGTCAAAGGGATGTCAGGAAACATTTCTTCAGCCACAGAGTAGTCAGGAAGTGGAATGGACTAGAGAAAGATATAGTGGAGGCAGGAACCATACATAGTTTTAAGACAAGGTATGATAAAGCTCATAGAGCAGGGAGAGCAGAGACCCAGTAGCAGACAGCGAAGAGGCGGGGCCAGGAGCTGAGTCTCGACCCCTGCAACCACAATTAGGTGAGTACAATTAGGTGAGTACACACACACACGTGGCAGAGTTACAAGTGGAGGGGGAAGCAGGTTGGGCAGGACGAATGAAACAAACTACAAGAGAGGGGACTACGCAGGCATGAATTTCCTGCACGGGGTTCATTGGGACAGAGAACTGGCAGGGAAGTCAGTAAATGAGATGATGGAATATGCAAGGAAGCTGAGGAGAGGTTTGTACCCAAGGGTAACATAAATAACGAGATGGCCAGGATGAGCCCATGGTTCACTCAAAGGTGCAGGGAGGCCAAAACTAAGTGTGCTAGAGAATGGAAGAAGTATAGAAGGCAAAGGACCCAGAAGAATGAGAAGAGCAGTCGTAGAGCCAGAAATGAATATGCACAGGTAAGAAGGGAGGCCCAAAGACAATACGAAAATGACATAACAGCGAAAGACAAATTTGACCCGAAGCTGTTTTACGGCCACATCAAGAAATGACAGCGAAGTATGTGAGGAACTCAACATGAGATTCAAAGAAGTGTCCACTGAGGAGACAGAAGAGACTCCAGAAAAACGGAGAGGTGGGGTACACCACAAAATATATACAACCAAGGAAGAAGTGGAGAGACTGCTAAGCGAGCTAGATACCTCAAAGGAAATGGGACTGGATAACATCTCTCCATGGGTCCTGAGAGAGGGAGCAGAGGAGCTAATTGTACCACTAACAACAATCTTCAACAGATCTATCGAAACAGGGCGACTACCTAAGGTATGAAAGACAGCAAATGTACTCCCAATTTTAAAAAAAAATAGTGTCAATGACATACATAGTATGCAAAGTCATGGAGAAGATTATCAGGAGAAGAGTGGTGGAACACCTAGAAACGAATGAGCTTATCAACTACAACCAGCACGGTTTCAGGGATGGGAAATCCTGTGTCACAAACCTACTGGAGTTCTATGACAGGGTGACAGAAGTAAGACAAGATAGAGAGGGGTGGATAAATTCCATTTCCTTGGACCGTAAGAAGGCGTTTGACACAGTTCCACAGAGGAGATTAGTGCAAAAGCTAGAGGACCAGGCAAGATAACAGGGAAGGCACTGCAGTGGATCAAGGAATACCTGTAGGGAAGACTACAGCGAGTCACGGTACGAGACGAGGTGTCAGAGTGGGCGCCTGTGACGAGCGGGGTTCCACAGGACCGGGGCTGTTTCCGATATGTGAACGACATGACAGAAGGAATAGATTCAGAGGTGTCCCTGTTTACGGATGATGTGAAGTTGATGAGAAGAATTCAATCGGACGAGGACCAGGCAGAACTACAAAGCGATATGGACAGGCTGCAGACCTGGTCCAGAAACTGGCTCCTGGAGTTCAACCCCACCAAGTGCAAAGTCATGAAGATTGAGGAAGGGCAAAGAAGACCGCAGACGGAGTACAGTCTAGGGGGCCAAAGACTACAAACCTCACTCATGGAAAGGATCTTTGGGAGAGTATATCACCTGGCACACCTGAGGCGCACGTCAACCAAACAACTGTTGCAGCATATGGGCGCCTAGCAAACCTAAGAACAGCATTCCGACATCTCAATAAGGAATCGTTCAGAACTCTGTACACCGTGTACGTTAGGCCTATATTGGAGTATGCAGCACCAGTTTGGAACCCATACCTAGCCAAGCATGTAAAAAAATAGAGAAAGTGCAAAGGTTTGCAAGAAGACTTGTCATGGTCCTGTCAGGAAGACAGCAGCACGACATATATATATATATATATATATATATATATATATATATATATATATATATATATATATATATATATATATATATATATGTCGTGCCGATTAGGTAAAACTGGTCAATTAGGAAGAACTCATCTAAAATTAAGTGCTTTTTAAAAATTTTCTTATACGTTTAAATATATATTTTTTTCATTTATGTTAATGTAAGAATTTATAATTTTGTACCAAGAGAAACTGAAAACCTACCTAACCTTATTACAACAAGCGCAATTTAATTTAGCATAACCCAACTGAATATATTTTAGATACGATAACATTAATTTAATAATAAACAAACACAATGAAATATATTTTTTTCGTTATGTTTAGTATGATTTTGGCGAAATTATTGCATACACAAATTTTCACTTGTCCTATATGGCAAGGTGAGCGTTGATATTTAAGCCAAAATCGCAAGTTTTACCTAATCTGTCAGTCACGAACTGTCACAGTCATGAACTGCTACAGTCATGAAGTGTCACAGTCATGAACTGTCACAGTCATGGACTGTCACAGTCATGAACGGTCACAGTCATGAACGGTCACAGTCAAGAACTGTCACAGTCATGAACTGTCACAGTCATGAACGGTCACAGTCATGAACGGTCACAGTCATGAACGGTCACAGTCAAGAACTGTCACAGTCATGAACTTTCACAGTCATGAAGTGTCACAGTCAAGAACTGTCAGTCACGAACTGTCTCAGTCACGATATATATATATATATATATATATATATATATATATATATATATATATATTTTTTTATTTTATTAACACATCAGCCGATTCCCACCAAGGCAGGGTGGCCCGAAAAAGAAAAACTTTCATCATCATTCACTCCATCACTGTCTTGCCAGAAGGGTGCTTTACACTACAGTTATAAAACTGCAACATTAACACCCCTCCTTCAGAGTGCCGGCACTGTACTTCCCATCTCCAGAACTCAAGTCCGGCCTGCCGGTTTCCCTGAATCCCTTCATAAATGTTACTTTGCTCACACTCCAACAGCACGTCAAGTTTTAAAAACCATATGCCTTCATTCACTCCTATCAAATACGCTCACACATGCTTGCTGGAAGTCCAAGCCCCTCGCACACAAAACTTCCTTTACCCCCTCCCTCCAACCTTTCCTAGGCCGACCCCTACCCCTCCTTCCCTCCACTACAGATTTATACACTCTCCAAGTCACTCTGTCTCGTTCCATTCTCTCTACATGTCCAAACCACCTCAACAACCCCTCCTCAGCTCTCTGGACAATCGTTTTGGTAATCCCGCACCTCCTCCTAATTTCCAAACTCCGAATTCTCTGCATTATATTCACACCACACATTGACCTCAGACATGACATCTCCACTGCCTCCAGCCTTCTCCTCGTTGCAACATTCATCACCCATGCTTCACACCCATATAAGAGCGTTGGTATAACTATACTCTCATACATTCCCCTCTTTACTCCACAGACTCCGAAGTGCTCCACTCACCCTTTTCCCCTAATCAATTCTATGATTCACCTCATCCTTCATAGACCCATCCGCCGACATGTCCACTCCCAAATATCTGAATACATTCACCTCCTCCATACTCTCTCCCTCCAATCTGATATCCAATCTTTCGTCACCTATTCTTTTTGTTATCCACATCACCTTACTCTTTCCTATATTCACTTTCAATTTTCTTCTTTTACTCACCCTACCAAATTCATCCACCAACCTCTGCAACTTCTCTTCAGAATCTCCCAAAAGCACAGTGTCATCAGCAAAAAGCAACTGTGACAACTCCCACTTTGTATTTGCTTCTTTATCTTTTATCCCAACACCTCTTGCCAAGACCCTCGCATTCACTTCTCTTACAACCCCATCTATAAATATATTGAACAACCAAGGTGACATCACACATCCTTGTCTAAGGCCCACTTTTACTGGGAAATAGTCCCTTCCTCCTACACACTCTAACTTGAGCCTCACTATCCTCATAAAAACTCTTCACTGCTTTCAGTAACCTTCCTCCTATTCCATACACCTGCAACATCTGCCACATTGCCCCCTATCTACCCTATCATACCCTTTTCCAAATCCATAAATGCCACAAAAACATCTTTACCCTTATCCAAATACTGTTCACCTATATGTTTCACTGTAAACACTTGGTCTACACACCCCTACCTTTCCTAAAGCCCCCTTGTTCATCTGCTATCCTGCTTTCTGTTTTACTCTTAATTCTTTCAATAATAACTCTACCATACACTTTACCAGGTACACTCAACAGACTTATTCCCCTATAATTTTTGCACTCTCTTTTGTCCCTTTGCCTTTATACAAAGGAACAATACACGCTCTCTGCCAATCCCTAGGTACCTTACCCTCTTCCATACATTTATTAAATAATAGCACCAACCACTCCAAAATTATATCCCCACCTGCTTTTAACATTTCTATCTTTAACCCATCAATCCCAGCTGCCTTACCCCTTTCATTCTACCCACTGCCTCACGAACTTTCCCTACACCCACAACTGGCTCTTCCACACTCCTACAAGATGTTATTCCTCCTTGCCCTACACACGAAATCACAGCTTCCTGTCTTCATCAACATTTAACAAATCCTCAAAATATTCTCTCCATCTTCCCGATACCTCTAACTCTCCATTTAATAACTCTCCTCTCCTATTTTTAACTGTCAAATCCATTTATTCTCTAGGCTTCCTCAACTTATTAATCTCATTCCAAAACTTTTTCTTATTTTCAACAAAATTTGCTGATAACATCTCACCCACTCTCTCATCTGCTCTCTTTTACATTGCTTCACCACTCTTTAACTCTCTTTTTCTCTCCATATACTCTTCCCTCCTTGCATCACTTCTACTTTGTAAAACCTCTCATATGCTAACTTTTTCTCCCTTACTACTCTCTTTACATCATCATTCCACCAATCGCTCCTCTTCCCTCCCGCACCCACTCGCCTGTAACCACAAACTTCTGCTGAACACTCTAACACTACATTTTTAAATCTACCCCATACATTTTCGACCCCATTGCCTACACTCTCACTAGCCCATCTATCCTCCAATAGTTGTTTATATCTTACCCTAACTGCCTCCTCTTTTAGTTTATAAACCTTCACCTCTATATATATATATATATATATATATATATATATATATATATATATATATATATATATATATACATATATATATATATATATATATATATATATATATATATATATATATATATATATATATATATATATATATATATATGTCGTGCCGATTAGGTAAAACTGGTCAATTAGCAAGAACTCATTTAAAATAAAGTCCTTTCTAAAATTTTCTCTTATACGTTTAAAGATATATTTTTTTCATTTATGTTAATGTAAAAATTTATAATTTTGTACCAAGAGAAACTTTGAAAACCTACCTAACCTTATTACAACAAGCGCAATTTAATTTAGCCTAACCCAACTAAATATATTTTAGATACGTTAACATTAATTTAATAATAAACAAACACAATGAAATATATTTTTTTCCTTATGTTCAGAATGATTTTGGCTAAATTATTGCATACACAAATTTTCACTTGTCTTATATGGCAAGGTGAGCGTTGGTATTTAAGCCAAAATCGCAAGTTTTACCTAATCGGCACGACATATATATATATATATATATATATATATATATATATATATATATATATATATATATATATATATATATATATATATAATAATATATATATAATATATATAATGCAAGACAACCACTATGAAAAAATAGAGGAATTCCAAGCGCTTTCGTGACTACTCACATTATCAAGGAACTATAAAAGGAAACATGACAAGAAGGCTTATATAAGGGGCAAGACTACACCTTACAGTAGCGTAACATCACACGACTCTGTGAAGAGGAACATAAGAAAGGACCTGAAACACTACTCTTCCTTGATAATGTGAGTATATATATATATATATATATATATATATATATATATATATATATATATATATATATATATATATATATATATATATATATATATATATATATAGTAGGTGTGTGTGTGAATGTGTGTATATATATTTAGTTGGGTTAGGCTAAATTAAATTGTGCTTGTTATAATAAGGTTAGGTAAGTTTTCTAAGATTCTTTTGGTGCAAAATTAAATTTTTTTACATTAACATTAATGAAAAAAATATATCTTTGAACGTATAAGAGAACATTTTAGAAATGACTTAATTTTAAATAAGGCCTTTCGTGTTGCAATCAACATATTTTCAGGAATTTGCAATGCTGCGGAAATGAATAGGAAGTGTAGGTAGAAGTGTTCAACTCAACGAGACGAGGTAGAATGCATGAGGCAGACCAGTGCCAGGTGCCAGAAAGATGAAGGCAAAATGTTAAAAACAGTAGCAGTAATGACCTAGCGACCACAATATTAATAAGATGTCAACTATCAGACAAACATACCGTCTGACTTCATATCAATTCATTATAAAAGACTAATATTTTAATCTCAAAGGTATCTGGCATCCATCACTTGGGGAAGTTTCATTGCATACAAAGAAAATGGGGAAGCTGCAGAAAGTAAAAAACCCTCATATTTCCAGAGGCTGACCCAATTCAGCGTCAGGTAAATGCTGGTTTATCAATAAGGTTGACTGGGAGCAACAAATGACATTCAATTCTCAGTGTAGAGATGCATTTATGATAATCTGGTAAGTTCAGGTAGGAATCCTCCTTCAGTTTGTGTACGATGTCTTCAATTATAAAGTTATCTAGTTTGAATAAGCCTCTACTCTTATTATATAATGAATGTTTATCATGATTTATAATTGTCATTTTTACAATATTTCGTTCAAGCCAAGAGGATCAAGGAACTAAGATTCTGGCTTCTGACCTAGTTGCAGAATTATGACCACTACTGTTGCTTCACCACTACTGTTGCTTCACCACTACTGTTGCTTCACCACTACTGTTGCTTCACCAGTACTGTTGCTTCACTACTGTTGCTTCACCACTACTGTTGCTTCACCACTACTGTTGCTTCACCAGTACTGTTGCTTCACTACTGTTGCTTCACCACTAATATTACTTCACTACTAATGTTGCTTCACCACTACTGTTGCTTCACCACTACTGTTGCTTCACTACTGTTGCTTCACCACTAATATTGATTCACCACTAATGTTGCTTCACCACTAATTTTGCTTCACCACTACTGTTGCTTCACCACTACTGTTGCTTCACCACTACTGTTGCTTCACCACTCTGTTGCTTCACCACTAATGTTGCTTCACACTAATGTTGTTTCACCACTAGTTGCTTCACCACTACTGTTGCTTCACCACTACTGTTGCTTCACCACTACTGTTGCTTCACCACTACTGTTGCTTCACCACTACTTTGCTTCATACTGTTGCTTCACCACTACTGTTGCTTCACCACTACTGCTTCACCACTACTGTTGCTTCACCACTACTGTTGCTTCACCACTACTGTTGCTTCACCACTACTGCTCATCTTGTCACCACTACTGTTGCTTCACCACTACTGTTGCTTCACCACTACTGTTGCTTCACCCACTACTGTTGCTTACCACTACTGTTGCTTCACCACTACTGTTGTTCACCACTCGTTGCTTCACCACTACTGTTGCTTTCACCACTACTGTTGCTTCACCACTACTGTTGCTTCACCACTACTGTTGCTTCACCACTACTTGCTTACCACTACTGTGCTTCACCACTACTGTTGCTTCACCACTACTGTTGCTTCACCACTACTGTTGCTTCACCACTACTGTTGCTTCACCACTACTGTTGCTTCACCACTACTGTTGCTTCACCACTACTGTGCTTCACCCTACTGTTGCTTCACCACTACTGTTGCTTCACCACTACTGTTGCTTCACCACTACTGTTGCTTCACCACTACTGTTGCTTCACCACTACTGTCTTACCACTCTGTTCTACCACTACTGTTGCTTCACCACTACTGTTGCTTCACCACTACTGTTGCTTCACCACTACTGTTGCTTCACCACTACTGTTGCTTCACCACTACTGTTGCTTCACCACTACTGTTGCTTCACCACTACTGTTGCTTCACCACTACTGTTGCTTCACCACTACTGTTGCTTCACCACTACTGTTGCTTCACCACTACTGTTGCTTCACCACTCTGTTGCTTACCACTACTGTTGCTTCACCACTACTGTTGCTTCACCACTACTGTTTCTTCACCACTACTGTTGCTTCACCACTACTGTTGCTTCACCACTACTGTTGCTTCACCACTGCTGTTGCTTCACCACTACTGTTTCTTCACCACTACTGTTGCTTCACCACTACTGTTGCTTCACCACTACTGTTGCTTCACCACTACTGTTGCTTCACCACTACTGTCTATCTTTCTCACTGTTCTTCACCACTACTGTTTGCTTCACCACTACTGTGTCACCACTATGTTGGTTCACCACTACTGTTGCTTCACCACTACTGTTGCTTCACCACTGCTGTTGCTTCACCACTACACCACTTCCACCTCTCTGCTTCAACTGCGTAAGTCACCTTTCTCGCTTCTCATTATTATATAAAGTATCTGGTGGCAAAATGTTCACAAATAAAAGTAGAAATATAGTGAACATTTGTCTTATTCATCAATTTGTGGGTATTGTGTTCCTTTTATATAATTAAAGAATTATCAAATATAACTCTCTCGTAATTTCTTCGGTTATTTTTTCTTTAGTAATAAAAAGCACTCAAAAAAATCTATGTAAATAATTAAAAAAAAGAAAGCACTATTTTAAAGCAACGTAGAAAGCGTAAAATTTATTAGACAACCTCACAGTCTTGAAGAAATAAAGTGTAGGAAGATGACCAACTTTGTCTCTCTCATGACTTTCATGGAAAAAATCTTTGTTAATATCTTCACTTTGGGGAACTCTTGAAGATTTGGTGATGACTGGAACTAAGTGATGACCTCCTTAAGTGAGACACATCACTGGGAAGAAGAATAAGCAGGAAATATTGTGAAGACACGGGTGTTTACTCTGGCCGCCGCGTTCACAACACAACGGCACTTGTGTTCTACAACATTAATTATATGGATAAACGATCATAACTCATCAGTGACATGTAGCAAGATCATTTACCAAACAGCGGCAGGCCAGGATTCAACCCCACGACACAATGTCCCTCCTCAAGAGGCCACACAATGTACATGTCACCCTACCATCTGAGCCATCGATCCTACAAACAACATGAACCTAGCGAACTAGACTTGTTTCATGTTGCGAGGACACTCGTTGTAGATGTATGCTCAATGATTAATTTCAGCCTCCTCCTTTTTGAATACCCTCCTCCACAAGCAGTCTATATAGCCTGCTTGGCCTGCTTGGCCTGCTTGGCCTGCTTGGCTTCTTGGCCTACCGCAGTTTGGAAAATGACTCAAAACTACTTGTTTCGTGATTTCTTTGGTATGTATCAAGATGTATATTCACATTTTCACTACCTATGGTCCCCTGATCGCTACTCAGAGTCACACTTCTGAGCACAAAAATATCCCACACATACGAGAAAGAAGTTTATAACGATGTTTCGGTCCCACTTGGACCATTTACAAGTCAGTCGCACCGAAACGTCGCGGGTTATTTGTGTGATATTAGAGTCACTGTATTGAACCTTTTAATTCTTACACTGTTATAATCACCACTAGTATAACAAGCACACACTGCTGTTATCACCACTAATATAACAAACACACACTGCTGTAATCACCACTAATAAAACAAACACACACTGCTGTAATCACCACTAATATAACAAACACACACTGCTGTAATAACCACTAATATAACAAACACACTCACTGCTGTAATCATCACTAGTATAACAACCACAAACTGCTATAATCACCACTAATACAACAAGCACACACTGCTGTAATCACCACTAATATATCAAACACAAACTGCTGTAATCACCACTAATATAACAAACACACACTGCTGTTATCACCACTAATATAACAAACACACACTACTGTAATCACCACTAATATAACAAACACACACTGCTGTAATCACCACTAATATATCAAACACACACTGCTGAAATCGCCACTAGTATAACAACCACACACTGCTGTTATCACCACTAATATAACAAACACACACTGCTGTAATCACCACTAATATAACAAACACACACTGCTGTTATCACCACTAATATAACAAACACACACTGCTATAATCACCACTAATATAACAAGCACACACTGCTGTAATCACCACTAATATATCAAACACAAACTGCTGTAATCACCACTAATATAACAAACACACACTGCTGTTATCACCACTAATATAACAAACACACACTGCTGTAATCACCACTAATATAACAAACACACACTGCTGTAATCACCACTAATATATCAAACACACACTGCTGTAATCACCACTAGTATAACAACCACACACTGCTGTTATCACCACTAATATAACAAACACACACTGCTGTAATCACCACTAATATAACAAACACACACTGCTGTTATCACCACTAATATATCAAACACACACTGCTGTAATCACCACTAATATAACAAACACACACTACTGTAATCACCACTAATATATCAAACACACTCACTGCTGTAATCATCACTAATATAACAAACACACACTGCTGTTATCACCACTAATATATCAAACACACACTGCTGTAATCACCACTAGTATAACAACCACACACTGCTGTAATCACCACTAGTATAACAAGCACACACTGCTGTTATCATCACTAATATATCAAACACACACTGCTGTAATCACCACTAGTATAACAAGCACACACTGCTGTTATCATCACACATATATCAAACACACACTGCTGTAATCTCCACTAATATAACAAGCACACACTGCTGTAATCACCACTAATATATCAAACACACACTGCTGTAATCACCACTAATATAACAAACACACACTGCTGTTATCACCACTAATATAAAAAACACACACTGCTGTAATCACCACTAGTATAACAAACACACACTGCTGTAATCACCACTAGTATATCAAACACACACTGCTGTAATCACCACTAGTATATCAAACACACACTGCTGTTATCACCACTAATATAACAAACACACACTGCTGTAATCACCACTAATATAACAAACACACACTGCTGTAATCACCACTAATATATCAAACACACACTGCTGTAATCACCACTAGTATAACAACCACACACTGCTGTTATCACCACTAATATAACAAACACACACTGTTGTAATCACCACTAATATAACAAACACACACTGCTGTTATCACAACTAATATATCAAACACACACTGCTGTAATCACCATTGGTATAACAAGCACACACTGCTGTTATCACCACTAATATAACAAACACACACTGCTGTAATCACAACTAATATATCAAACACACACTGCTGTAATCACCACTAATATAACAAACACACACTGCTGTAATCACCACTAGTATATCAAACACACACTGCTGTAATCACCACTAGTATATCAAACACACACTGCTGTAATCACCACTAGTATAACAAACACACACTGCTGTAATCACCACTAGTATATCAAACACACACTGCTGTAATCACCACTAATATAACAAACACACACTGCTGTAATCACCACTAGTATAACAAGCACACACTGCTGTAATCACCACTAATATATCAAACACACACTGCTGTAATCACCACTAGTATATCAAACACACACTGCTGTAATCACCACTAGTATATCAAACACACACTGCTGTAATCACCACTAGTATATCAAACACACACTGCTGTAATCACCACTAGTACAACAAACACACACTGCTGTAATCACCACTAGTATAACAAGCACACACTGCTGTAATCACCACTAATATATCCAACACACACTGCTGTAATCACCACTAGTATAACAAGCGCACACTGACAGGTTGAACATGATGAAGCTGTTCTTCACAGCAACAGATTACTCCACTAATTCAAAGTTTTCTTAAGATTTTCACATTGTCACCGCATTCCATGGTCACTACGACCTCCGCTAACACCACTTGTTACTGCCACAGTGTCTGTCCTGGTGGCTGGGTTCTGGTCGACGTGCTGCTGGAACAACCTGGTGGCTGGGTTCTGGTCGACGTGCTGCTGGAACAACCTGGTGGCTGGGTTCTGGTCGACGTGCTGCTGGAACAACCTGTTGTGGGTTCTGGTCGACGTGCTGCCGGAACAACCTGGTGGCTGGGTTCGGTCGACGTGCTGCTGGAACAACCGGTGCTGGGTCGGTCGACGTGCTGCTGGAACAACCTGGTGGCTGGGTTCTGGTCGACGTGCTGCTGGAACAACCTGGTGGCTGGGTTCTGGTCGACGTGCTGCTGGAACAACCTGGTGGCTGGGTTCTGGTCGACGTGCTGCTGGAACAACCTGGTGGTGGGTTCTGGTCGACGTGCTGCCGGAACAACCTGGTGGCTGGGTTCTGGTCGACGCTGCTGGAACAACCTGGTGGCTGGGTTCTGGTCGACGTGCTGTGAACAACCTGGTGGCTGGGTTCTGGTCGACGTGCTGCTGGAACAACCTGTGCTGGGTTCTGGTCGACGTGCTGCGGAACAACCTGGTGGCTGGGTTCTGGTCGACGTCTGCTGGAACAACCTGGTCTGGGTTCTGGTCGACGTGCTGCTGGAACAACCTGGTGGCTGGGTTCTGGTCGACGCTGCTGGAACAACCTGGTGGCTGGGTTCTGGCGACGTGCTCGGAACAACCTGGTGGCTGGGTTCTGGTCGACGTGCTGCTGGAACAACCTTGTTGTTGGGTTCTGGTCGACGTGCTGCCGGAACAACCTGGTGGCTGGGTTCTGGTCGACGTGCTGCTGGAACAACCTGGTGGCTGGGTTCTGGTCGACGTGCTGCTGGAACAACCTGGTGGCTGGGTTCTGGTCGACGTGCTGCTGGAACAACCTGGTGGCTGGGTTCTGGTCGACGCGCTGGAACAACCTGTGGCTGGGTTCTGGTCGACGTGCTGCGGAACAACCTGGTGGCTGGGTTCTGGTCGACGTGCTGCTGGAACAACCTGGTGGCTGGGTTCTGGTCGACGTCCTGTTGGAACAACCTGGTGGCTGGGTTCTGGTCGACGTGCTGCCGGAACAACCTGGTGGCTGGGTTCTGGTCGACGTGCTGCCGGAACAACCTGGTGGCTGGGTTCTGGTCGACGTGCTGCTGGAACAACCTGGTGGCTGGGTTCTGGTCGACGGCTGGAACAACCTGGTGGCTGGGTTCTGGTCGACGTCTGCGGAACAACCTGGGGCTGGGTTCTGGTCGACGTGCTGCTGGAACAACCTGGTGGCTGGGTTCTGGTCGACGTGCTGCTGGAACAACCTGGTGGCTGGGTTCTGGTCGACGTGCTGCTGGAACAACCTGGTTACTGGGTTCTGGTCGACGTGCTGCTGGAACAACCTGGTGCTGGGTTCTGGTCACGTCTGCTGGAACAGCCTGTGGCTGGGTTCTGTCGACGTGCTGCTGGAACAACCTGGTGGCTGGGTTCTGGTCGACGTCTGCTGGAACAACCTGGTACTGGGTTCTGGTCGACGTGCTGCTGGAACAACCTGGTGGCTGGGTTCTGGTCGACGTGCTGCTGGAACAACCTGGTGGCTGGGTTCTGGTCGACGTGCTCGGAACAACCTGGTGGCTGGGTTCTGTCGACGTGCTGCGGAACAACCTGGTGGCTGGGTTCTGGTCGACGTGCTGCTGGAACAACCTGGTGGCTGGGTTCTGGTCGACGTGCTGCTGGAACAACCTGGTGGCTGGGTTCTGGTCGACGTGCTGCTGGAACAACCTGTTACTGGTTTCTGGTCGACGTGCTGCTGGAACAACCTGGTGGCTGGGTTCTGGTCGACGTGCTGCTGGAACAACCTGGTGGCTGGGTTCTGGTCGACGTGCTGCCGGAACAACCTGGTGGCTGGATTCTGGTCGACGTGCTGCCGGAACAACCTGGTGGCTGGGTTCTGGTCGACGTGCTGCTGGAACAACCTGGTGGCTGGGTTCTGGTCGACGTGCTGCTGGAACAACCTGGTGGCTGGGTTCTGGTCGACGTGCTGCTGGAACAACCTGGTGGCTGGGTTCTGGTCGACGTGCTGCTGGAACAACCTGGTTACTGGGTTCTGGTCGACGTGCTGCTGGAACAACCTGGTGGCTGGGTTCTGGTCGACGTGCTGCTGGAACAACCTGGTGGCTGGGTTCTGGTCGACGTGCTGCTGGAACAACCTGGTGGCTGGGTTCTGGTCGACGTGCTGCTGGAACAACCTGGTGGCTGGGTTCTGGTCGACGTGCTGCTGGAACAACCTGGTGGCTGGGTTCTGGTCGACGTGCTGCTGGAACAACCTGGTTACTGGGTTCTGGTCGACGTGCTGCTGGAACAACCTGGTGGCTGGGTTCTGGTCGACGTGCTGCTGGAACAACCTGGTGGCTGGGTTCTGGTCGACGTGCTGCTGGAACAACCTGGTGGCTGGGTTCTGGTCGACGTGCTGCTGGAACAACCTGGTGGCTGGGTTCTGGTCGACGTGCTGCTGGAACAACCTGGTGGCTGGGTTCTGGTCGACGTGCTGCTGGAACAACCTGGTGGCTGGGTTCTGGTCGACGTGCTGCGGAACAACCTGGTGGCTGGTTCTGGTCGACGTGCTGCTGGAACAACCTGGTTCTGGGTTCTGGTCGACGTCTGCTGGAACAACCTGGTGGCTGGGTTCTGGTCGACTGCTGCGGAACAACCTGGTGGCTGGGTTCTGGTCGACGTGCTGCGGAACAACCTGGTGCTGGGTTCTGGTCGACTGCTGCTGGAACAACCTGGTGGCTGGGTTCTGGTCGCGTGTTGGAACAACCTGGTGGCTGGGTTCTGGTCGACGTGCTGGAACAACTGGTGCTGGGTTCTGGTCGACGTCGCTGGAACACCTGTGGCTGGGTTCTGGTCGACGTCTGCTGGAACAACCTGGTGCTGGGTTCTGGTCGTGCTGCTGGAACAACCTGGTTCTGGGTTCTGGTCACGTTGCTGAACAACCTGGTGGCTGGGTTCTGGCGACGTCTGCTGGAACAACCTGTCTGGGTTCTGGTCGACGTGTGCTGGAACAACCTGGTGGCTGGGTTCTGGTCGACGTCTGCGGAACAACCTGGTTCTGGTTCTGTACGTGCTGCGAACAACCTGGTGGCTGGGTTCTGGTCGACGTGCTGCTGGAACAACCTGGTGGCTGGGTTCTGGTCGACGTGCTGCGGAACAACCTGGTGGCTGGGTTCTGGTCGACGTGCTGCGGAACAACCTGGTGGCTGGGTTCTGGTCGACGTGCTGCTGGAACAACCTGGTGGCTGGTTCTGGTCGACGTGCTGCGGAACAACCTGGTGGCTGGGTTCTGGTCGACGTGCTGCTGGAACAACCTGGTGGCTGGGTTCTGGTCGACTACTGCTGGAACAACCTGGTGGCTGGGTTCTGGTCGACGTCTGCTGGAACAACCTGGTGCTGGGTTCTGGTCGACGTGCTGCTGGAACAACCTGGTTCTGGGTTCTGGTCAGACGTGCTGCTGGAACAACCTGGTGGCTGGGTTCTGGCGACGTGCTGCTGGAACAACCTGGTTACTGGGTTCTGGTCGACGTGCTGCTGGAACAACCTGGTGGCTGGGTTCTGGTCGACGTGCTGCTGGAACAACCTGGTGCTGGGTTCTGGATCGACGTCTGCTGGAACAACCTGGTTACTGGGTTCTGGTCGACGTCTGCTGGAACAACCTGGTGGCTGGGTTCTGGTCGACGTGCTGCTGGAACAACCTGGTGCTGGGTTCTGGTCGACGTGCTGCTGGAACAACCTGGTAGCTGGGTTCTGGTCGACGTGCTGCTGGAACAACCTGGTCTGGGTTCTGGTCGACGTGCTGCTGGAACAACCTGGTGGCTGGGTTCTGGTCGACGTGCTGCTGGAACAACCTGGTTCTGGGTTCTGGTCGACGTGCTGCTGGAACAACCTGGTTCTGGGTTCTGGTCGACGTGCTGCTGGAACAACCTGGTGGCTGGGTTCTGGTCGACGTGCTGCTGGAACAACCTGGTTGCTGGGTTCTGGTCGCGTGCTGCTGGAACAACCTGGTGCTGGGTTCTGGCGGCTGCTGGAACAACCTGGTGGCTGGTTCTGGTCGACGTGCTGCTGGAACAACCTGGTGGCTGGGTTCGGTCGACGTGCTGCTGGAACAACCTGGTGGCTGGGTTCTGGTCGACGTGCTGCTGGAACAACCTGGTGGCTGGGTTCTGGTCGACGTGCTGCTGGAACAACCTGGTGGCTGGGTTCTGGTCGACGTGCTGCTGGAACAACCTGGTGGCTGGGTTCTGGTCGACGTGCTGCCGGAACAACCTGGTGCTGGGTTCTGGTCGACGTCTGTTGGAACAACCTGGTGGCTGGGTTCTGGTCGACGTGCTGCTGGAACAACCTGGTGGCTGGGTTCTGGTCGACGTGCTGGTGGAACAACCTGGTGGCTGGGTTCTGGTCGACGTCTGCTGGAACAACCTGGGTGGTCGACGTGCTGCTGGAACAACCTGGTTACTGGGTTCTGGTCGACTGCTGCTGGAACAACCTGGTACTGGGTTCTGGTCGACGGCTGCTGGAACAACCTGGTGGCTGGGTTCTGGTCGACGTACTGCTGGAACAACCGGAACAACCTGGTGGCTGGTTCTGGTCGACGTGCTGCCGGAACAACCTGGTAGCTGGGTTCTGGTCGACGTGCTGCTGGAACAACCTGGTGGCTGGGTTCTGGTCGACGTGGTGCTGGAACAACCTGGTGGCTGGGTTCTGGTCGACGTCCTGTTGGAACAACCTGGTGACTGGGTTCTGTTCGACGTACTGCTGGAACAACCTAGTGGCTGGGTTCTGGTCGACGTCTGCTGGAACAACCTAGTCTGGGTTCTGGTCGACGTGCTGCTGGAACAACTGGTTACTGGGTTCTGGTCGACGTGCTGCTGGAACAACCTGGTTCTGGGTTCTGGTCACGCTGCTGGAACAACCTGGTTCTGGGTTCTGGCGACGTACTGCTGGAACAACCTGTTACTGGGTTCTGGTCGACGGCTGCTGGAACAACCTGGTGGCTGGGTTCTGGACGACGTACTGCTGGAACAACCTGGTTACTGGGTTCTGGTCGACGTGCTGCTGGAACAACCTGGTGCTGGGTTCTGGTCGACGTGCTGCTGGAACAACCTGGTGCTGGGTCTGGTCGACTGCTGCTGGAACAACCTGGTGGCTGGGTTCTGGTCGACGTGCTGCTGGAACAACCTGGTTCTGGGTTCTGGTCGACGTGCTGCTGGAACAACCTGGTGGCTGGGTTCTGGTCGACGTGCTGCTGGAACAACCTGGTGGCTGGTTCTGGTCGAGTGCTGCTGGAACAACCTGGTGGCTGGGTTCTGGTCGACGTGCTGCTGGAACAACCTGTTCTGGGTTCGCGACGCGCGGAACAACCTGGTGGCTGGGTTCAGGCTGCTGGAACAACCTGGTTACTGGGTTCTGGTCGACGCTGTGGAACAACCTGGTGCTGGGTTCTGGTCGACGCGCTGGAACAACCTGGGGCTGGTTCTGGTCGCGCTGCTGGAACACTGGTTACTGGGTTCTGGTCGACGTGCTGCTGGAACAACCTGGTGCTGGGTTCTGGTCGACGGCTGCGGAACAACCTGTGCTGGGTTCTGGTCGATGCTGGAACAACCTGTGCTGGGTTCTGGTCGACGTCTGCTGGAACAACTGTGCTGGGTTCTGGTCGACGGCTGCTGGAACAACCTGGTGGCTGGGTTCTGGTCGACGTGCTGGAACAACCTGGTTCTGGGTTCTGGTCGACGTGCTGCTGGAACAACCTGTGCTGGGTTCTGGTCGACGTCTGCTGGAACAACCTGTGCTGTTCTGGTCGACGTGCTGCTGGAACAACCTGTGGCTGGGTTCTGGTCGACGTCTGCGGAACAACCTGGTACTGGGTTCTGCGACGTGCTGGAACAACCTGGTGGCTGGGTTCTGGTCGACGTGCTGCTGGAACAACTGGGGTTCGGTCGACGGCGAACAACCTGGTGGCTGGGTTCTGGTGACGCGCGAACAACCTGTGGCTGGTTCTGGTCGACGTGCTGGAACAACCTGGCTGGTTCTGGTCGACGGCTGCGAACAACCTGGTGGCTGGGTTCTGGTCGACGTGCTGGAACAACCTGGTGGCGGGTTCTTCGCTGCTGGAACAACCTGGGGCTGGGTTCTGTCGAGCCTGGAACAACCTGGTGGCTGGGTTCTGTCGACGTGCTGCTGAACAACCTGGTGGCTGGGTTCTGGTCGACGTCTGCTGGAACAACCTGGTGGCTGGGTTCTGGTCGACGTGCTGCTGGAACAACCTGGTCTGGGTTCTGGTCGACGTCTGCTGGAACAACCTAGTGCTGGGTTCTGGTCACGTCTGCTGGAACAACCTGGTGGCTGGGTTCTGGCGACGTCTGCTGGAACAACCTGGTTACTGGGTTCTGGTCGACGTGCTGCTGGAACAACCTGGTGGCTGGGTTCTGGTCGACGTCTGCTGGAACAACCTGGTACTGGGTTCTGGTCGACGTGCTGCTGGAACAACCTGGTGCTGGGTTCTGGTCGACGTGTGTCTGCAGTGAGCGTGTGTCTGCGTGACGTGTGCTGCAACTGTGCTGGAGTTCTGGTGAGCGTGTGTCTGGAACGTGGTCTGGTACGTTCTGAGTGAGCGTGTCTGCAGTGGCTGTGTGTCTGCGGACGTGTCTGACAACGTCTGCAGTGACTGTGTGTCTGGTGACGTGCTGCTGAACAGTGACTGTCGAGTGAGCGTGTGTCTGCAGAGAGCGGTGTGTCTGCAGTGAGCGTAGTACTGCAGTGAGCGTGTGTCTGCAGTGAGCGTGTCTGCAGTGAGCGTGTACGCAGTACTTTCTGCAGTGAGCGTGTGTCTGCAGTGACGTGTGTCTGCAGTGAGCGTGGCTCAGTGGTGTCTGCAGTGAGCGTGTCTGGTGAGCGTGTCTGCAGTGAGCGTGTCTGCGTGAGCTGTGTCTGCAGTGACGTGTGTCTGCAGGAGCGTGGTCTGCGTGAGCGTGTGCTGCGTGACGTCTGCAGTGAGCGTGGTCTGGTGACGTGGTCTGCAGTGAGCGTGTGTCTGCTGACGTGTTCTGCAGTGAGCGTGTGCTCGTGAGCGTGTCTGCAGTGGCGTGTGTCTGCAGTGACCGTGTGCTGCAGTGAGCGTGTTCTGCAGTGACGTGTGTCTGCAGTGAGCGTGTTGAGTGGGTTCTGCAGTGAGCGTGTGCTGCAGGAGCATGTGTCTGCAGTGAGCGTGGTCTGCAGTGAGCGTGGTCTGCAGTGAGCGGTGTCTGCGTGAGGTGTTCTGCAGTGAGCGTGTGTCTGCAGACTGTGAGCTGTGTGTCTGCAGTGAGCGTGTTCTGACGTAGCGTGTTCTGCAGTGAGCGGTGCTGCAGAGCGTGTTCTGCAGTGAGCGTGTTCGCAGTGAGCGTGTTCTGCAGTGAGCGTGTTCTGCAGTGAGCGTGTGTCTGAGTGAGCGTGTTCTGCAGTGAGCGTGTGTCTGCAGGAGCGTGTGTCTGCAGTGAGCGTGTTCTGCAGTGAGCGTGTTCTGCAGTGAGCGTGTGTCTGCAGTGAGCGTGTGTCTGCAGTGAGCGTGTGTCTGCAGTGAGCGTGCTGCAGTGAACGTGTCTGCAGTGAGCGTGTGTCTGCAGTGAGCGTGTGTCTGCAGTGAGCGTGTGTCTGCAGTGAGCGTGTGTCTGCAGTGAGCGTGTGTCTGCAGTGAGCGTGTGTCTGCAGTGAGCGTGTGTCTGCAGTGAGCGTGTGTCTGCAGTGAGCGTGTGTCTGCAGTAGCGGTGTCTGCAGTGAGCGTGTGTCATGTCTGCAGGACGTGTGTCTGCAGTGAGCTGTGTCTGCAGTGAGCGTGTGCTGCAGTGGCTGTGGTGTCTGCAGTGAGCGTGCGTATCTGCAGTGAGACGTGGTCTGCGTGAGCGTGTACTGCAGTGAGCGTGTGTCTGCAGGAGCGTGTGTCTGGACTATTGCAGTGAGCGTGTGTCTGCAGTGAGCGTGTGATACTCGCAGTGAGCGTGTGTCTGCAGTGAGCGTGTGTCTGCAGTGAGCGTGTCTGCAGTGAGCGTGTCTGCAGTGAGCGTGTGTCTGCAGTGAGCGTGTGTCTGCAGTGAGCGTGTGTCTGCAGTGAGCGTGTGTCTGCAGTGAGCGTGTGTCTGCAGTGAGCGTGTTGCAGTGAGCGTGTTCTGCAGTGAGCGTGTGTCTGCAGTGAGCGTGTGTCTGCAGTGAGCGTGTGTCTGCAGAGAGCGTGTGTCTGCAGTGAGCGTGTGTCTGCAGTGAGCGTGTTCTGCAGTGAGAGTGCAGTAGCTTCTGCAGTGAGCGTGTCTGCATTGAGTACAGCTGTGTCATGCAGTGAGCGTGTGTCTGCAGTGAGCGTGTGTCTGCAATGAGCGTGTATCTGCAGTGAGCGTGTGACTGCAGTGAGCGTTTGTCTGCAGTGAGCGTGTACCTGCAGGAGCGTGTGTCTGTAGTGAGCTTGTGTCTGCAGTGAGCGTGTGTCTGCAGTGAGCGTGTGTCTGAAGTGAGCGTGTGTCTGCAGTGAGCGTGTCTGCAGTGAGCGTGTGTCTGTAGTGAGCGTGTGTCTCCAGTGGGTATGTATCTGCAGTGAGCGTGTATCTGCAGTGAGCGTGTGACTGCAGTGAGCGTGTGTCTGCAGTGAGCGTGTATCTGCAGTTAGCGTGTGTCTGCAGTGAGCGTGTATCTGCAGTGAGCGTGTGTCTGCAGTGAGCGTGTGTCTGCAATGAGCGTGTATCTGCAGTGAGCGTGTCTGCAGTGAGCGTGTGACTGCAGTGAGCGTGTGAGTGTCCGCAGTGAGCGTGTGAGTGTCTGCAGTGAGCGTGTGAGTCTCTGCAGTGAGCATGTCTGCGTTGGGGCTGCAGAACAATCTTAGTGAAGATATTTGAATTTACTATGATAGATGATTATAAATGAATTGCTGACACCGTCACAACACGCCACCTCCACCACCATCACCACAACTACCACCACACACTACCCTCACACACCATCACCCCCACACACCACCTCCACCACCACACACTACCACCATCATCACCACCACCACACACTACCACCACCACCATCTACCACCACACACTCACTACCACCACACACAACACTACCACCATACACCACACACTACTACCATCACCACCATACACTACCACCATCACCACCACACACTACTACCATCACCACAATACACTACCACCATCACCACCACACACTACTACCACCACCACCACCACCATACACTACCACCACACACCACTACCACCTAACACTACCACCACTACCACCTCCACCCACTAACGCCATCACCACCACACACTATCACCACCACCACCATACTCTACCACCATCACACACTACCACCACCACCACCATACTCAACCACCATCACCACCACACACTACCCTCACATACCACTACCACCACACACTACCACCACCACCACCGCCACCACACACTACCCTCACACACCACCAACACCACACACTACCACCACCACCACCGCCACCACACACTACCCTCACACACCACTACCACCACACACCACACCACCACACACCACTACCACCACACACCACTACCACCACACACCACCACCACCACACACCACTACCACCACACACCACTACCACCACACACCACTACCACCACACACTACCCTCACACACCACTACCACCACACACCACACCACCACACACCACACCTCACACACCATACCACCACACACCACCACCACCACACACCACTACCACCACACACCACTACCACCACACACCACTACCACACACACTACCCCACACACCACTACCACCACACACCACAACCACCACACACCACTACCACCACACACCACTACCACCACACACCACCACCACACACCACTACCACCACACACCACTACCATCACACACTACCACCACACACCACTACCCTCACACACTACCACCACACAACTACTCATACACCTACCACCACACACCTACCACCTACACACCACTACACCACACACACTACCCACCACACCCCTACCATCACACACTACCACCACACACCACTACCACACCACCACCACACACCACTACCACCACACACCACCCTCACACACTACCACCACACACCACTACCACCATACACCAACCACCACACACCACTACCACCCACACCACTACCACCAACACACTACCACACACTACCTCTACTACACTACCACCACACACATCCACACACACTACCATACACAACCACACACTACCCCTACATACACACACCACACACACTACACACACACTACCACACACACTACCACACACACTACACACCACCACCACCACACCACCACCACACACCACTACCACCACACACTACCCTCATACACCACCACCACACACATACCACCACATCCACTCACACACCACACACACACCACCAACACCACCACCACACACCACTACCACCACACACTACCCTCATACACTACCACCACACACTACCCTCATACACTACCACCACACACCACTACCACCACACACTACCCTCATACACTACCACCACACACTACTATACTACCACACCACCTCCACCACCACTCATCCCACCACACACTACCTCAACACCACCCCCACATCACTCACTACTCTCCCACTAACACATCAATGCACACCTCACTCATCACCTCAATTCCTCCTCACACACTACCCCACACACTCTACACCTCCACACCTCACACACCACTCCCCTCCTCCAACCTACCTCCCCACACACTCACTCCCCGTCCTCAAACACTACCACCACCTCCACTACCTCAAACTCCACTCCCTCACACTACACATTCACCACCACACTTTACACCACTCAACTTCACTCCCTCATACACTCCTCCCACACAACTCTCGTCAGACCTCCCACCAGACATCACTACCACCACTCCTCCCCTCAGACATCCACCTCACCTCCCTCAGACACCACCCCCACCCCACTCCCACACAGTCCTCATACCTCCCACCACACAGTCCTCAACACCTCCCACTCAGACACACTCCACTCCCACAACATCCTCTCCCTCCCCCCAAACACACTCCCTCATCCCTCCACTCACACATCTCCTACCACCACACATCACTCCCCAACCTCCCTCATACACTCGCCCACCTCCCTCAGACACATCTCACGACCCCCACCACACAGTCCCTCAACCTCCACCACACACTCCACCTCTCACCAGCCCACACTGTATTTACACTGTAGAAATCACTTCGACCTCCACTCGAGCAAATCAGTGTCCGACTCCTCCTCGTTTATCACCTCCCTTCAATATCCTCCGTCTCACTCCCACCTCACGTCCCAAACTCTCACTCCACGTCCTAAAAACTCTACCTCACGTCCACCTCCACTCAGACTCACCTCCCTCCCGTCCCTCAAATCAGCTCCTCCCCCGTCCACTCAACACTCTCCTCCCTACTCAGTATATCGTCCCAACCTCCTCTCATATATCAGTCTTTCCTCCTCACAAGACTCATCTCTACCTCCATCAGTACATCTATCGTACCGTTTCTCCACAGTTTACACTCAGTCTCCCTTCCTCATTCTCATAATCTAGTCTTTTTCCCGACCTCCTTCAGACATCAGTCGTCACAGCCTCCCTTCAGACATCAGTCGTCCTTCCTCCCACTCAGACATCAGTCGTTCTCGACCTCCCACTCAGACATCAGTCGTCCTTCCCTCCTATCTTCGTACATCAGTCGTCCAGATTCCTCCCACTCAGACATCAGTCGTCCGACCTCCCACTCAGACATCAGTCGTCCCGACCTCCCACTCAGACATCAGTCGTCTGCCTCCACTCAGACATAGTCGTCTGACCTCTCACTCAGACATCAGTCGTCCGACCTCCCACTCAGACATCAGTCGTCACCTCCTCCACTCAGACATAGTCGTCTCGACCTCCCACTCAGACATCAGTCGTCTCGACTCCACTCAGACATCAGTCGTCACTCTCCACTCAGACATCAGTCGTCTCGACCTCCACTCAGACATCACTCGTCCTGACCTCCACTCAGACATCAGTCGTCCACCTCCCACTCAGACATCAGTCGTCCGACCTCCACTCAGACATCAGTCGTCCGACCTCCACTCAGACATCAGTCGTCCAATTCCTCCACTCAGACATCAGTCGTCCCGACCTCCCACTCAGACATCACTCGTCCCGACCTCCACTCAGACATCAGTCGTCCTTCCTCCTACCAGACATCAGTCGTCCCACCTCCTCTCAGACATCAATCGTTCCGACCTCCCTTCGAATCAGTCGTCCCGACCTCCCACTCAGACATCGTCGTCCCTCCTCCCACTCAGACATCAGTCGTCCTCGACCTCTTCCACTTAGACATCGTCGTCCATTCTCCCACTCAGACATCAGTCGTCCCTCCTCTCACTCAGACATCAGTCGTCCCTTCCTCCAACTCAGACATCAGTCGTCCCAACCTCCCACTCAGATATCAGTCGTCCCGACCTCCCACTCAGACATCAGTCGTCCCGACCTCCCACTCAGACATCAGTCGTCTCGACCTCCCACTCAGACATCAGTCGTCTCGACCTCCCACTCAGACATCAGCCGTCAATTCCTCCCACTCAGATATCAGTCGTCTCGACCTCCCACTCAGACATCAGTCGTCCCTTCCTCCTACTCAGACATCAGTCGTTCCGACCTCCCACTCAGACATCAGTCGTCCGACCTCCCACTCAGACATCAGTCGTCCTTCCTCCCACTCAGACATCAGTCGTCCCTTTCTCCCTAGACATCAGTCGTCCCGACCTCCCACTCAGACATCAGTCGTCCCTTCCTCCCACTCAGACATCAATTGTCCCTCCTCCCACTCAGACATCAGTCGTCCTTCCTCCCACTCAGACATCAGTCGTCCTTCCTCCCACTCAGACATCAGTCTTCCCGACCTCCCACTCAGACATCAGTCGTCCCTTTCTCCCACTCATACATCAGTCGTTCCTGACCTCCACTCAGACATCAGTCGTCCCGACCTCCACTCAGACATCAGTCGTCCTTCCTCCCACTCAGACATCAGTCGTCCTTCACTCCCACTCAGACATGAGTCGTCCCGACCTCCTACTCGGACATCAGTCGTCCCTTCCTCCCATTTAGACATCAGTCGTCCTTATCTCCACTCAGACATCAGTCGTTCTTCCTCCCACTCAGACATCAGTCGTCCCTTCCTCCCACTCAGACAACCTGATCTAATGGATGATTTTCTTTTTCCAAGAGGTAATATAATATAGTAAGTTATCATATACTCCAAAGATTTACTAATTTATTCTACTGTTATACAGCTACCACTACTTCAGCAGGTGCTACCACCACTGCAACCACTACTTCAGCAGCTGCTACCACCACTGCAACCACTACTTCAGCAGGTGCTACCACCACTGCAACCACTACTTCAGCAGGTGCTCACTCAACAACTCAACTACAACTCATGCTACAGCTAGCAATACTACTGTTACTACTATTGCTATTATTACTACTAACACTATCATTGCTATTCTATACTACTACTAATGCTTCCGCTATTACTGTTACGCCCTGTCATTGGTTAATGTTAAAACGAGGTTTTCACTTAATATTATACTCAGGGTTTTTTTAACAATAGCTAAATTAAAGCTTCCTCAGCTTATAATATTAAATGACTCTATATTATATGACTCTATGACTGCGTATTGTTTGTGAATGTGTTTAGGAAACTAGATGACTCTAAAGTGTGAAGTACTGAGCGGCTCGTTTCCCCTTCTATACAGAGTAGAGGTCAAACCTAGGCGCTCTACTCAGGTCAGATCTCTCTCACTCCTGGTACGGTGAGCATACCCTAGAAGAAATTGAGTTCTCTCTCACTCTTGGTATGGTGAGCATACCTTCAGTCTCTCCGAGACTCTTCAGTTCTCTCACCCTTGATATGGTGAGCTAACCCTCTGAGGCTCTCCGAAACTCAGTTCGCTCTCGCCTCTGGAATGTTGAGTATACCCTTAAAGGCTCTCTTATTTCCTCAAGAAGTCCTGTCTAGAGAATAGACTTGTGAACTCTGGTTCACTAGCGAGTTGTGACTCGTATGGAAGCAGTGATAGTGACCTTCAGTGCAGTGATAGTGACCTTCAGTACAGTAATAGTGACCTTCAGTGCAGTGATTCTCTGCTTAAGTCTAGTGATAAACTCTAACTTATTATTGACATTGTGAAGTGTTTCAATTTAAAGGAAGTGTCAAATATATATCCTCTTTCCGTGTTATTATATTAAGACTGTACAGATAAAGGTAACTTGTGGTGCTTATATGAGAGTGAAAGTAAGGCCTATTTAAAGTGTGTACAACCCTCCTAAGAGTAAGGAGGTTATAGGATTCTTTTATTTTACTAAGTGTTTTGAAAAGCTTAGTATATTCTTAAATAAAAACCTCAAAAGACCTTTAAAGATCTCATTTCGCCTTATATTACTCAGATAAAGTAGTATTTCCCTACTTCCTAGCAACTGCTGTACTATTGTTGCGATAAGCACTAAACTAATTAGTGGTCTATAGGCCCTTATCGTAACAATTACTAATACTACTACTGCTAAAAGTACTATTACTACTTCTAGCATCACCCTCATTCTACAACTACTGATAATACTACCATTATATTATTGTTTATACTACAACAAATACTGTTACCATTGTTAGTTATATTAACCCATCATAGCATAAATAACATAGATCACATACGTCACCTGCTGCAACTTTCAACATATGCATCATTTAGAGCACATATACACATTCAACATATACTATAAACACGTAAACACACATACATAGACATGCTGTCTACTTACATACTATGCATCACATGCAACACATACAGCACATTTAGCACAAAAAATTACCTACAGCACATACAACACATTCAGCAAATACAACAATACATACAGCACATACAACAGATAAAACGCATACTCACTTTTAACTCATACAACACATGCAGGATATACAGCACCTACAGCACATACAACACATACAACATATACAACTCATACACCAAATACAGTACATACAACAAATTACAGAATATACAAAATATACACCTCGTGCAGCATATACGGAATATACAGCACATAGAGGCGTACAACATATTCAGCACATACAAAACAAACATTCATGCAGCACATACATTACGGACTGCACATACAACTCATACATAAAACCCATATATCACACACTGGACAGTGAACACACACACTCACACACACACTCACACACTCACACACAGTGGAGGGGGAAGCAGGAAGGGCTGCACAAATGAAGCCAAACTACAAGGAAGGTGACTATGTGGGCATGAGGAACTTCCTGCACGGAGTTCAGTGGGACAGAGAGATGGCAGGGAAGTCAGTAGACGAGATGATGGAATATATGACAACAATTTACAAGGAAGCTGAGGAGAGGTTTATACCCAAGGGTAACAGAAGAAGCGAAAAAGCCAGGTTGAGACCATGGTTCACCCAAAGGTGCAGGGAAGCCAAAACCAAGTGTGCAAGGGAATGGAAGAGGTACAGAAGGCAAAGGATCCAGGAGAATAAGAAGAGCAGTCGTAGAGCCAGAAATGATTATGCACAGATCAGAAGGAG